>NMRB01003916.1:0-15435 GCA_002633025.1 Notospermus geniculatus | reverse complement strand
AACCACTTATTTAGAGATATTTGCACTTGACTGATGAGTAATGTTATAGACGTCCATAATTTACGTTGACATTCATGAATTTCTTTTACACCCATTTCAGAGCTGCGGATCGATAGTCGCTGGAGTCTGGCTCATGGTCTCCATGGCAACTGAACAATGACCTCGAATTTTCCAACGAAACGGGACAAGTGCTTGCAACTCGTTTGGTAAACAAGTCTGTTTTTCGGGGATTTTGTGACGCGGGTACGTGGGATTTCAGGAATATAGACAACAAGTGGATTTGATGTGAAGTGTTTTGTGAAATTGTTGAAAAAATATGGCTTCAGAGCCGCGGTAATTTAATGCTTAAAAAATTTGTTTCCTTGACCCAGTTCTTATGTGATTGGAACGACTGTCGTATTTTAACAGAATTGCTCATTCGGGATTTATGTGGCGTCCTTTTGGTGAGTGCGCAGTAACCGTGGTTATCGTTTGTGTTGCGTCAAATCTGTACACGCACATTGCACATGGACGAGTGCTGAAATCAGTGTGTGGGGAGAAGTGAAATATCTTCAGTTGTAACACTTTGGTGTTGCAATAGACATGGTCCTATACCTGTGACTGTCTGATCGGATGTAAGTTTTGTCGGCTATAAATTTAAAATTCAGTTTTTGACTTCAAGTGGATAAATATACACTGTGGTTTTTGAAAACTTTTCAGAAAGTTTCAGGAAAAAATACCTAAATTACAATACATGAATTATCTCGTGGTTAACCAAATGGAATTCTAGTTCGAATTGTTGCCACTGAAGGCGCCATCGAAACAATATCCAGGCTCAATGATGTCAAATTCGGCGCCGACGTCCGCCGATGCCTGTCTTAGTATCGTGCATAGTTTGATGTGTCACCGCCAGGGCGGCGAGAGTGAGTCGTTTGCGAAACGAGCGATTGAGAGTTTGGTGAAGAAATTGAAGGAAAAGAGAGATGAATTAGATTCTTTAATTACGGCGATAACGACGAATGGGGCGCATCCGTCAAAATGTGTGACGATTCAACGAACACTCGATGGACGGTTACAGGTATGTTACGGTTACGAGGCTATCTGTTTTTACGATCATTCAGTTGTTCAGTCCCTCTCTTAAGGGAATTAGTCGCGGCAGTAAAAAATGACACTAAGAATAATTTCGTTGCCCACGAAAGTCACAGTCTCAAAATTACAAATTTCATATTTTAGCAGATTACATCAATAGGTAATAAAGTCCCGATATGAGTGACTGTAATAAATTCAAGATGGCGGCATTTGATGCTCTATTCAGATACCTTGATTGGCACGACCAGTTCACTTTAAATCCAAATCCGTATCCATCATTTTAGGTCGCAGGACGGAAGGGGTTTCCCCACGTCATCTACGCCCGGATCTGGCGATGGCCGGACTTGCACAAAAACGAGCTGAAGCAGGCGAAATTTTGCCAGTACGCCTTTGACCTCAAGCAGGACTGCGTTTGTGTGAACCCTTACCATTATGAAAGGGTGGTCTCTCCAGGGATAGGTGAGTATTGGACCTTTTTAGCGTGTTCGGAAAGCTTCCCTGAGTTAGTTGCTGGCACTCGGGGATACCCAGTGAAGGTGAATTTCTGAACGATATTTGGGCTTCCTTGGCGGAAAGGTACTACTGTGGTGTTGCAGTTGTGAAATATTCCCTGTATAGTGTGTTCGGCCATGCTGGCCTGGCATGTTCGTCAGCCGTTTTGATAGAACATGTAGAAAGGAAATGAAATAAGTGGGTTCTTGGTTGCATAACGAAAGCCCACTGTATTGAGAATGAGGCTAATGCATTATCCATTGGAAACACTGATGCACGAGGTACCAAGGTATTTTAGAGTAATAAACCATCCGTACATCTGTAGATTTCATCAACGTGACATGGGTGTGACGATTGCATCATCAGGGTCAACTTACCTCTCGTCATGCCATCGCTGTTTTCTGAATGTAACTATGCTAAATTAGTGTTACCACGGCACATCTGTTGTACCGGTAATAATCTGATATGCGCCTAAGAAAACACACATGCATGTGGCCGTGATCGCCATATTCAGTTTGGTTCAACCTAAACAGGGCTGTGCTAAACCATTGTATGAAAAAAAATATTTACCGCAAATTGCACAACCTACATGAAAACTCCTGACAACTTGGCCTTAAATTTTTCTACGATTGGCCTTACAAAGCCTTAAAAAGGCCGTAATTTTGCTCACTAAAAAGCTGCAGGAACTATGCTAGAGCTGCCATGGTTTGGCATGCTGGGATACTTCCAGAAGTAACAGGCTCAGGGGGAGGGTTAGTAGCACCTGGCAGACAAGCCCGATTTGGAGAACTTCGGCAAATAGAACGCTGTCGTGCCAGACCAGTTAGGTGTGAGTGAGTTTTGGAACACGCTATGAATGGTTTCCCGGGTCACTGGTTTTCCCCTACTTATCGTGACCTGTCAGTTCTCTATTCCTTAATCAGAAAAAGATCCGTGCAATCATCTTCATGAGTCACTGTCAGAAATTTCATTTATGGGAATCTAATATCGTGATTTACCATCTAATTCATTGTTCACGCCTGGTGTTACCCAAATCTTGAAATATGACCTTGGGGTGTTGAACGTGAGTGCTAATGACAGTGGTTACCATTCAGAATCGCAGGATTATTTGCTTCGGTACATCTGACGCTGTAAGATGAGGAAAAAGAGGAAGCCGCAAAAAGGTGATTTAAATAAGGGGTCAAAATTAACCCTTTCTGGAAGCAAGGAATTTTGAGGTTCTTTTGCAGGATTGATATTTTGGGATATAAAACGACACCAAGATATTTAGATTTTCTAAACTTTATTTTCAGATCTGTCTGGCCTTACGCTCCACCAGACGGCGCCACCTCAACGACTGATAAAAGATGGTTTCGTTCACGATGTGAAAGTCGACGGTACGACTCCCAGCGGTCAGTCATCCATATCTGGGCCGAGCTCCGTCATGAGTCCTCTGCTGTCTCCAGGAAGTAAGTATTTGTATTGTATCAGATTTTTCCATCAGGGCCGAAGCCAAGACATTATTGGCCCTGGTATTAAGTATGGAAGAGGCCATCTCAAGCTACTCATGTTCCTCACTTGAATGGGGTCTTTTAGTTGCCCTTGTAAAGAAAAGCTGCATGAACTATGTTACTTGAAGTTCCAGTCCGTTTGTTGTGAGGCGAGCAAAAAACTGCTCGCCTGAGANGTGTGGTAATGAGTCAGGGATCCCCGCAACCACAGTCGACGACGGTACAGCACAGCAACCAACCGACATCGATCGCCCAGCAACTCTCACAATCGCAACAATCGCTACAGAACATGGTTCAGGCCTCGATGACGCTCGTTCAGCAGCAACAACAACAACAGCAGCCTCACATCCAGACGCAGCCCCCGCCGGGCCATCCGCTGAGCCCGGCAAGTCTCGGCAGCCCGAACTCCACTCTCGGTAGCATTCAATTGGACAGTAATAATATTGCTCGTACACGTAAGTCACGCTTATGTAAGTCGAGAATTTTTTTTCAATTTTTTATGGCGTGGCGTTTTGTCGCTTTTTTGTGACTGCTGATGGTAAATATACAATTTTACACACTTTTTTCCGAGAATGGTGTTCCCAGTGTTCATGGTGTTGGAGAATGTATGATTACAATACAATGCATACGTGGATACCCTTGGAACGAGATTTACTCTACATGGGGCGAGGTTGATATATGGTAGTTTAACAACATTGTCAACAGCAGTCTCCCATAACGGGGGTACATGTATGTTAGCACAGGATGGAAGGAATACTGTGTGTCCCTTTAAGGGTTAATACTTGGATTTTGAAAAATGAGTAATATGGTGTGAGATTTTAGAGCTACGGTTTGCATACCTGTGTTATGTGTTGTTCTTCTGTCATCATTGTCTTTTATGCCAAGCATAATACACTGTTAAAGGGAATTTGTCACGGCAGTCTGAGACTAATTTTGCGGCCCACAAAATTCACAAATTCAAAATTACAAGTTTGGTATTTTAGCGGATTACATCCCTAGATAAGCCAAGATTTGCATTGACCATGTTCTAACATGTTCTAAAAGCTATTTAAATGCAAGTCACAGCAGTTGTGCAAATATGTTATTTTAGTAATAAATTCGCGATGTGACTACTAACAGATTCAAGATGGCGGTGCTTCCACTGAAAACTATGGAGGTTCTCAATTTTGCCGTCGTTTCTGAAATCTAGTGTGGAAAATTGCCAGCCTGAAGTAGACCCCGGTTGGGGTCGAAAATTTGCTAAGTCCTGGAAGTTGACCTCTTGATATTTACCACTTCGTGTGTCAATTTTTGTGCTTTCTTCTTTGGATGGTAGTTTACAAACCGCAATAAAAAGAACGACTTTTAGCATGGCATGAATCTGATATTCCTGTTTCACCTAACCGTGTTTGTTCTATCTTGTTACAGCAAGTTCAAGCATGTCACACCCACTGTCACCTCAGATCGAATCGTTCAACCAAATGGCGCACTCCCCGGCGATTTCGGCAACGCAGGCAGGATCACAATTCTCAAGAAGTAAGTTTCTGTTCATATGTACTGCGTTCTTCATTTTGATAGCCCCACTCTGTTGAAAGCTGTAGTGCCTTGTACCTTGTTTCTTTGCAAAGGCAAGTAAAAGACCCCATCCAAGTGAGGAACATGACTAGCTTGAGGTGGCCTCTTCCATACTTACCAGGGCCAATAATTCTTTGGATTTTTCAGGCAGCACGACAACTTGGGCTGGGAATAACACAGCGACGTACACCCAGGCAATGCATCCTGACAACCAGTTCTGTGAGTATCGTGATGTTGTTGTTGTTGTTGTTGTAATGCAGTCGCAAAGCACTTCAGCACAATTAATTCCCTAGCTGTAGACCATTCTCAAATTGACATAAACGACAAAGATTTGCACACTTCCGCCGAAATCTCCACCATAATCTTGGTCTCGAACTGAGAAACATGACACAGACAACCCCACGACAAATGCTTGGGATATGGTGCGTCAGAGTCGACCATTGCTGAATCGTGGATTGCGTCACACCAGTGTCCTTAGTAGGGAGGTGTCCGAAGTAGGAATTTCCGCTGTACTAGCGAGGTTGCGCACCTTTCCGACTTCAACTATGAGAATGAACTGCAGTGTGCTATGGACATCCTTGATAAAAACGATTTGATACATGTAGATGTTTTCATTTCGTCAAACACCATAAATTGAGGGCATAAAAATTTGGGCTTATAAATGGGAAGTGTGGATAAATAATGAATATTGAAGTCGTAATCCTAGTCGTTATGACTTGAAACACGACTCTAATATTTGCGATGTATATGCGCTTCCGATTACAGGTCAAAATAATTCTGCCACAAAGTTATGGCATTTTACGAATTGCAAACGTCTATCAGGTCGTTTTTATTAAGGATGTCTACAGCGGACTGCAATTCGTTCTGGTAGTTGAAGGCGGAAAAGTGTGCCACCTCGCTACTACCTCCGTACTAACGAGTTTCTTTTAAATGTACA
This sequence comes from Notospermus geniculatus, assembly GCA_002633025.1. Taxonomy (NCBI): domain Eukaryota; kingdom Metazoa; phylum Nemertea; class Pilidiophora; order Heteronemertea; family Lineidae; genus Notospermus; species Notospermus geniculatus. Next base: position 9,894 of record NMRB01003916.1, on the reverse strand, counting down.
GGGAACCAGAACAACCAGCTCTCATCAGATGTGGCGGTGCAGCAACCAATATCCAACCTCCCCCCGCCAGAGTTCTGGTGCACGATCGCCTATTTTGAACTCGACCAACAGGTCGGGGAAACTTTTAAGGTGCCATCTAGCTGTCCAACTGTGACCGTGGACGGTTACACGGATCCGTCAAGCGTCGACCGGTTTTGTATTGGGCAGCTTTCTAACGTACATCGAACTGAAGCCAGCGAAAGAGCAAGGTAGGTTCCTATGCCACATGGTGACCCTTTATAGCCTAGCGGTTATCACGTCCGCTTAGCAAGCGGCAGGTCCCGGGTTCAAATCCTGGCTATATGGGATGAATCGTCAGTCCATCACATGGGACAGTAAGCCGTGGTGCCTTGTACGTTGTGCCTTTCCAAGGGCAAGTAAAAGACCCCATCCAAGTGAGGAACATGAGTAGCTTTGAGATCGCTTCTTCCATACTTACCTGGGAAAATAATTCCATGGCTTTGCCCTGATGGAAAAATATGATACAAATGTGACAAGATTTTTCAGACCGGGCCAAAGCCAGCAGACGGCATCTTCTGTCCAAGTTTTCTCACATCCTGTGGTACTGATTGAAAAATATTTGAAGAAATGTTGTTCCTATCAACCATCTGAAGAATGTTTCTTCAAATTTTTTCCAATTCATTTCCAAGGATTTTAGAAAACTTCAACAGAAGATACCGTCTGCTCAAACCCGGGGGCAGATGAGTTTATGATAGTTGTCTCTGATTGTCTTCGGCGCATTCTTACAGGTTACACATCGGTAAAGGAGTCCAGCTCGACTGTCGCGGCGAGGGCGATGTTTGGATTCGGTGCCTTAGCGATCACAGCGTATTCGTACAGAGCTATTATCTGGACCGAGAAGCTGGCCGAGCCCCTGGCGACGCAGTCCATAAAATATATCCCAGTGCTTATATCAAAGTGAGTAGAGTTCTTCGATTTTGGGTGCACAGACCAAGTTTACTTCCCCCTCTCATGTGGTGTTCCTGTAGCCATGCCGATGCTAACTTTGTCCAGGTAGGCCTATGTCTACCTGGAGGGCACCACTGCCTGGAGGCACCTCTGCCTGGAGGGCACCTCTGCCAGGAGGACACCTCTGCCTGGAGGGCACCTCTGCCAGGAGGACACCTCTGACTTTCGACACCTTCACCTTTTCTTTCTTTCCTAGGTGTTTGATCTTCGACAGTGCCATCGACAAATGCAGCAGCAGGCTGCGACAGCTCAGGCGGCCGCGGCTGCACAAGCAGCGGCCGTGGCGGGAAATGTGCCGGGACCGGCGTCTGTCGGCGGGATAGCACCTGCAGTCGGTAAGTAGAGTCAGAGGTCAGTTGGTTCAAGGATTTTTTTCAGGGGGGCAGATCTGAGGAGCCATACGCAGCTGGCACCCAAACCGAGGTGGTCTGGTTCCCCACCCATAAAGTTTGACATCGAAATGCTCTAAAGTGTGAGTTTCATTTTTCCCCAGGTCTTTCCGCAGCAGCCGGCATCGGCGTCGACGACTTACGACGCCTTTGTATCCTTCGTCTGAGCTTCGTCAAGGGCTGGGGACCAGATTACCCGAGGCATAGCATCAAGGAGACGCCATGCTGGATCGAGGTTCACTTACATCGGGCGTTACAGCTCCTGGACGAGGTCCTACAGGCGATGCCACTCCACGAAAGTCGGCCACAGCGACCCTTCATGCTGGGGTGAATCAGATTTTGTGACCTACAGACTGCGCTTTGTTCAGTTTAGAACTATTTCGCAGTTATGGAAAGGCAAGACTTTCGTACCGGTATCTAGTGCAGCTGTTTTTTGCCCGAAATTCTGTTTTGAGGTCATTTTCAGACAACAGCAGTGTTTCCACCAGAGGGAAGGGTACCATGCTAATAATACCCTCAACGGAACAGAAAAGGGCCATGTTCTTCAATTTCATGGGTTTTTTGCTGATTTTGAGGAAATTAGTACCCTCAAAAAAAATCTGGCAGAGACTCTGAACAGGGGCGAACAGACCCTTGTTCTTTGTTGTGGCCATTATGTAGACTAGGCCCTCCGTTGGACCTACATGTAATAGTATAAGGGCGTTATTCACAAAGCCCTCATAACTTTGAGGGTCCTTTATCAGGCTGAGAGTGAAGAATAGGTTGTCCGCAAATGGACAATAGTTTACAGACACCCGTAAGTTTATACAGGAGCTTCGTGAATAAGGTCACAATATTCATATGTAGGGAGTTAACACCCAAAATCAGGGGTGATTTGAAACTTTGAGTGGGTGAAATTAGCTGGTAGTACCATGAAAGAATGAATTTGCTTATCAAACTTAAAGCCCCTGTGTATTGAATTTTAAAAAAAAAAGAATCCTCGCCACGATTCTCGACGTGTAGTGTAAAATGTATTATGTGCTCTATCTGAATACATTAGACATTAGAGCTCTGCCTGCAGTTTTTTAGCTCAGCTGACCAAAGGTCAGCGGAGCTAGTCAAATAACTGTTGAGTGGCGTCATGTGTCAGTCCTGCAGTCAAGCAGTCCTTCTGTCCAACTTATGCCCGACGTTTTGTAACCGTAATAGCTAGAGACTCCAAATTTCTTGTGAAGGTAGCCCTGGGTGAACTCTCCTCAGAAACAAAAAATGAGCGCAATTTGACCTCTATTAAGCGCACCAGGGGGCGCTTTGCGTAAAATGAAATATCGCAATATCTCAGCCCCTATTGTAAATAGGCAGACAAAAAGTGTTGGTATAGATAGGTTGATATTTTCTACATCAGTTCAAAGGGAAGTTAATGCCAGATCTGTTCACCAGGGGGCGCTATTCAACAAAATAAAAAACAGGGGTATTTGAATTTTCGCGCCTTTTGCGCCAGCGTATCATTTGCCATTGCTTGACGTCATCATCATTGGAATTCACAGCCAAGGCCAGGAGTCTGCATTCAGCAGTTCAATCGCCTACTTCGAAGGAGTTCAGCACATTTAAACAATGAGACTCTAGGTGAGTTCTTTTTTTCATTCTAAAAACCTAATGACGCAATGATTACCAATTAAATGACACTGGCATTGGGAGTTTCGACAGTTGATCGCTTACTCTGCCCTCGGCTCTCACAGTGAATAAGTAATAAGGCGGATGTCTCGTCACTGGGTTGATTCTGATGACGTCACACAGGCCTGTGGTCGTCTATCGCATCTTGAGAACGAAGAAGGACCAATTGGCATCCGTGCCAGCAGGCGACGTGGGCGAAATTTCACAAAAATATCGCCTAAATTCGCCAGTAAGGAACCCCAAGGCGATGTCATAGCGCCTTGAAAACATCTCTCCCAGTTTCTCCCCCAAATATCTGATATTTAAGTCGCCTAGACGTCGTAATAAATTCGCCTTCTCGGCAAAACAAAATTGTGAATGATGTACCGGTAGCCTCTACTTGCGTGCACAGGCGACCGGGGATGTATTGCGTGTGAATGTATTTTGTACACAGATGGTTGTGTGTACTGTGCACATTGTGTACAAACGTTTGATTTATGTCGTTTAGTGCATAGTGTCGATGAAACTACATGCAGATATGCGGTGTTAGCAACCAAACTTTCCTCCAATGAACCTTTTTATGTTTGGATGGGCATGCCATTTGTGGTATGGTAAAAGCTAAGATAAGATTACATTGCATTCTGCCAGCATATTTAGGCCTAATGTACATCCTGGACATCTGTTCTGTTGGGGGTTGGTCACGTGATAGAATCTTGCTCTCTGATTGGTTCATTCGTTTGTTGCTATTTTTAGCATGTTTAGTGTAAAACCATGTGGTGACATGTCAACAGCTGATTATCAGGAAAGTGCAGTCTCCCTTCTGATTCTACATGAAAAAGTCGCCTCTTTTTAAACAGCAGGCAACTTAATTTCTCCCAGTCTGCAAATCCTGGCACAGTGACCATGAACTTGCACTCGAAGGCCTTTGTGGTATTAACGCCATTCCACCCCAGTGATCTAATGCCAAGGATTGTTTCGTGCTATATTAACCCCTTAGTACCGGTATTTCCCAATCACATGAATCAAGGGTGGTCTAATAAAGTACATGTACATGTATCTGACACTATCTCGATTCACCAAGGATTGTAGGCCAATCATGCAACAATAAAGTTTAACCCCTTCCCACTGCCCAAGGGCAAGGGGTCTACATGTACCAAGGATTTTACGGCATTATGCTAAATTAACCCCTTCCCAACAGTCTTTTCTGTACCCCAGTAGCTTTTCTGTAACTTCTTACTGGAAAGTGCCTGAGGAAGACCCCGGTTGGGGTTGAAAATTTGCAAAATTTTGGAGACGACTTGTCCCACTAGACCTTCCCAACCAAGGGCGGTCTTAATAAATTATCTGACATGTATCTCGATTCACCAAGGATTTTAGGCCTGACATGTAGAATATTGAAGTTAATATTATTAAATAACCTCTTCCCACTCTATTCACTATATTTCAGGTCGACCTGGTTGCCGAAGTACCCCAGATTGCTGATGCTGCTGTTGCTAAAGAGGGGTGCAAGGAAGTGTCTTGAATTTGAAGAACTCACTCTCAGCTGACACAACAGGAATCCCAATTGGAGATCAACTGTCGAAATCATAGAACACAGAAATCTTCGCCACAGCAGACAAATTTATTATTCTCTTACACATGTATGCACACCGTATGCATTCCAAAATAAAGTGCGATTCATTCTTGGCAAAATTGTACAGGTGAATAAAATTTGACATCACCGACTAACGTTCCTAAGACTGCAGTGTGCCTTATCAAGCCGAGGCATCAAATGTCAGCTGAGCGCAAGGCCCATGGGCCTCTTGTTTCAATGTGTGCTGAAAACTAGGCCTTGATTCTTTGAAGTACGTATCAGGCAAGTATTTGGGGGACCTTCACAAGGCTATGAAACCTCTACCTGCATTCTCCTAACACTTTGAAAATACCATAAAATTCAATACAGAGGGGGTTTAAGCTTCATCACTGCTGGATCTGGTCAGCGCTGCTCTATAATAAAACCTCATGCATTGCAATTGTATCTGGTAGATTTTTGCTCATTAAATGTGGCCGTTACTTATGGTGCTGCCATCTTTGAATAAATGTGGAAACTAATGTTTGTTTAATGTCAATGTTGAATAATGTATGAGATACAAGGAGCCGGTCGTTAATTTTCAGGTGCCATTTTCAGGAGAAAAGGGCACAACTAAGACAGGAATAGTAACCATGGTAACTGATAATTTATTGTTAAAGGAACCCAATAGTCACCTAGTTATTCGGCTCATATCAGTTTGCTCACTTCATCACAGGTGGCGCCAGCAACTGAAACCTACTGATTTTGGCTCAAGTGTTGATGGTAGGAATATTCTCCAATACTGTAGTTTTGCCGTTCGCCCAGTGTTGGAGAATGTATGATGACAATACAATACGTACCAGTTCGTGGATATCATAGGAACGAGAGTTACTCTACATGGGGTGAGGTTGATAAGTAGTTTAACAACATTGTCAATAGAGGTCTCCCTTAACGCGGGTATGTTTAGCACAGGATAGGGAAGGAATACTTTGGCCCTTTAAGTGAGTCATATTCTTCGCACCATGTAAGATTAAGAATGCTTTATTATTGTAAACTTTTTTCCACTCTTTTGTAAACCTTCTGTATTCGCCTAGAAATCCTTTGATTTTAGACCCTGCTGATTGACATAAGGCCACAGAGATCTTGAAAATATATCAGTATGTCATGTATCAGATTTTCCCATCAGGGCCGAAGCCATAGCATTATTGGTCCTGGTTCCGTAAGTATGGAAGAGGCCATCTCAAGCTACTCATGTTCCTCACTTGGATGGGGTCTTTTACTTGCAATTGCAAAGGCACAAGGTACAAGGCACCATGGCTTACTGTCCCATGCGATGGACCTGAAGAGCCAGGGATGATTAATCCCATAAGGCCCGGGCTGGATTTGAACCTGGTACCTGCCGCTTGCTGAGCGGTCATGATAACCATAGGCTATTTAGGGTCATATTAGTCCTGTAATTTGGGAATTGATCATGCAGTGAAATTTTTATTTGTCTGTATCTTTTGAGTCCTCAAAATATCCTGCTGCAACCAAAGAAATTTGTCAAGAAAACGTCCAATCTGTCAATTTATAATCATTTGCATAATAAAAAGTGGGCGACACTATCAGTTGTATTAGGAGTATGTTGTTAGTAGCTGTGCAGTGGTAGATACAGTATTTCGTTGATTAAATAAAACCTCTCGAATCCTGAAATCTTTGCGAAACACTATCACATACATTGTATATTCATTTGAAAGTACTCTCTGAGAATACTGAATACCGGTGTAACATTTTTCAGTGAGGCTTGTGCGCCAGTGTGACATTACAATAGATTGACGGAATAAGCGGCGACTTGACAATGAACGACACACAGAGAAACAGTGCGTCTGTGTCCCAGTGTGTTCCGAACAATGGAAATCACACAGAAAAATGGCCACACTGAAAAACGTTACACCGGTACTAATGTGATATGGGTTTCAGGTGCCTGGCTAGCTTTTTTCACACACAATTTTGTAATCGACAAATCTGCCTCGGCACCGGCAGTCAAAGGGCTGATCAGGAAAACCAGTGAATTTTGATGAATTTTTGTAAATGGATTTTTTTCATTCCATAGAACTTTTAATATGTTTACTATTGTTATTGAAATGACTATGTTCTTGCACGGAAATTAATGATGTCGGTTGATATTTTGGGCAATGTACATGTATGATGTCAACTGATATTTTGGGGAATGTATGGAGGTCAACTGATATTTTGGGGAATGTATGGAGGTCAACTGATATTTTGGGCAATGTATGGAGATGACTGATATTTTGGAGAATGATGGAGGTCAACTGATATTTTGGGCAATGTATGGAGGTCAGCTGATATTTTGGAGAATGATGGAGGTCAACTGATATTTTGGGCAATGTATGGAGGTCAGCTGATATTTTGGAGAATGATGGAGGTCAACTGATATTTTGGGCAATGTATGGAGGTCAACTGATATTTTGGGAAATGTATGGAGGTCAGTTGATATTTGACTTGATCTGAAACACTTGCTCTATTGAAATTTCCTGTTTATTTTTTGAGAAATCCTCGCTTTCAGTGAATGAGGAATCATGACAGGTCGGTTCTGCGAGCGACGTGATGTCATTTTAATTGTTTATGTTGCATCATGAAAAAGTGACCTCTATATATCTTGCTACCAATACTGGAATTAATGGAGACAAAAACCGTCTGTCTATTGCTATCCTATCTCTTCATTTTAAGGGGAAAAGCAATGAAATCACAAATTTTCATCTGCAAAAGGGATCAAAGTTGATATTCTGAAAAAACAGATTTTGGTCGAACAGGCCAAAAAATCATGTCGCACACAAACAAAATGCAGGACATCAAATTTTGGGGTTGCACAGAATAAAATCCAGGTCGCATTTTAGACCAAATGGTCATGAACTTTGAACCCTGTGCAGGAAGATGTAAATTTCAATGTCAGGTGACCAAAAAAAAGAGTTGTTTTCAAGCCTGAAATGAATGGAAGAAATTTAACGTTAGGAAAGGGAAACTTCGGTCGCAGCGCCACGTCGTGACGTTAATTCTTCCGGTTTCCATCGTTGCATTTGGAATAAATTGTAGGCTTATTTTATCATAGCTTGGCCTAAGAAGGTACACAAAAAGCCCAGGATAAATAATTTGAATTTCATAAATTTGTATTATGTACTGTCATGAAATATTGGGCACTTGCATTTTGAAGAATTTGAAAGCATTTTGAAATATAAAATAAATGTCATGCTGCCATCAGTCGTTTAGATGGCCGAACAAGGAAATGTGTAAAATATAATATTAACAATATATAAATATATTAATGGAGAAACCATATTGTGTTTTGTCTTTTATGTCACTGCTGTTTTCATACTATGTCGCCTTACCCCCACCCCACCCAAACCCTGCCCCCAAAAACACATTTACAGCATTGTCAATAGAGGCATGATTAGTGCAGGATAGGGAATGAAGACGGTGCACCTTTAAATGTGCTGATAAAAGGCATCCTAAAGAAGGGCCACTATCATGTTTTTTTACAGGGCGACAATGTGCCAGAGTAGCCCACCATTCACTATTACCGGTATCGGTACCATTGGAGCAAATTCAACCGAAACTGGCATCGTCACGTTTTTGCTAGGGTTACTATAATGGGCAGGAAACTTGTCTATCATGAAATGGTCGAATCCTGATTTTTGCTTTGGCAGTGCCCCTTTAATAGTCGAGCTGTCTGAGTTGACCATAGGTGTCGCTACAGCCCAATTCAATGCATAGCGGACCCATTCATTCTTGATCGAGCACCAATCACGTGGATTTTTCCTGTGTATTGGTCTGCTAGAATGCCATCTTTTGGCAATACACGTGGCTGACTGCTCCTAATGTTCAATTGGACCTTTAATTATGGTGGCATGGGACCTTTAAATTGGGGGAATCCTTCGGAATGTCTTGTAAATTAGCCTGATTTTATGAGTTCAGGTTGAAAGTGATTTCTGAAAACATAGAGGGTGGTTATGACTATTTCCTTCCGAAATTCTGCAATCCTTCCTTGAACAATAGCAACGCGTTTTATTCAGAAAGATAGGAAGACCAAAGTTTATCCTGACGGGAGTCACCAACTTGTGACGTCATTGTGAATCAGCTCTATTTAGATCACACTTTCGACCAATCAAAAGCCGAAATGAAGTCACGTGAACAGAATAGTCATAAAGGGTAAATCATTTGCGTCTGAAGCGCAGAAAACGTCGGATTTATCATAATTTTACTGCATTGAGTGTCTGATTTCTTCAATATAATCGAACGGTAAGTTTTCCTCTGTCGAAGGATGTAACTATTTGTGCTGAAATCGCTCTGGTTGCAGAAATATCGGTTTCCGAAGCCAACAGGATGTATTCCGAATATCGAAGTCGCCATGTTTGCTCGAGTGACGAAACCAGAAATGCATAACAACAAAGTATTCCTTTTGTTTTCGCCCAAAATATCATTATTTTCCAAATAAACGCGTTCGTTCTCATCATAAGATCTCACATTATCAGGAATGAGTTTCAAAATCACTGTATGTTGACCTGATGTCTGGTTATGCGACATCAAACTTGGGGAATTTGTGGAAAATTTTTCTACTTTTTGCAGAATCACTGCCCTATGCCATGTACATTATCCTGTACATTGATGTGCATAATGTATGTTCATCAGCTGTTATCCCAGCCCCAGCTGTGTTGTGTGGGCCTGGGCTGTTCTGCATAACAAACCCCCATGTGATTAGCAGTCCTTTGTCTAGATTAGGCCTGAGTAGTTGTTTGCCTACTACGTGCATATGGATGTTGGTGAACTTTATAATTTTTATGGTTATGGTGGTAATAATAGAGTGTATTGTAGGGCCTAGCTTTAGCTAGGCTGGGCCTATTGTTTCAATACAATAGGTCTATTGACAGGGCTAGAATTTTACCACGGCCACCATAGCCATGGCCTTGGGTGCCAACCCCCAAAAATGTGCAGCGGCCTTGGTGCCCCTGTTAAATCTTACTTGACTTCATGATTAGGCCATGTAAAAAAAAATAGTTGGTTAGCATCCTTCCACTCTCAGTTTTCTGAGGAGGGCGGGAGGTTTTTATTTTATTTTTTATTGAGTTTGAGATGCATGTTACCATGGTAATCATGGCGACTTGAGGGAAATTTCAAAGGTAATAGAATGAATAGAAACAAAAACTACTTTCTATCCTTTAAAACTGTGTTGTTAGCTACGCTGGAAGCGTAGCTAATAGCATACCCTGGGCTGTATGGGAGGTGGCATGAAAGTAGTTCCTGCAAAATAGTTAATATCGC
>NMRB01003915.1:34649-49329 GCA_002633025.1 Notospermus geniculatus | reverse complement strand
GGATGTTTTGGAATGCATTACAAAATGTACGTGAAGGTTAAAGCCCAAGAGGTTACCACACCTAGAGGAGGTCAAATATCAGGGTAAAGAAGCGGCCATGTTTGCAATGCCCAAGCTACAATACTCTTCAAAGAGAAAACTTCCTTTGAAGTTTGCTCTCGTAACTCGATATTCAGTAAATAAAACATGAATTGGTAAGCATACCTAAACTCCGATGATCATTTTCCCTTTAGGCTTCGATATATGAGTCAAAAATCAGTTCCCACGGCGGCATATTTTGTTGCACCACTGCACAACTGTCTCAGTGCATACTCTGTCATTGATCAATCGTCAGTGCTAGTATGGGAATGTCAGTCATTGCTGTTTTAAACGTCATTATGGCGCACGGACCCGGTCCGTTTTCAGTCCGTTTGCGCCTAGTTTTCCGGATACGACAACGTAAAAGCCCATTTGATCGATATTTTACGGACATGAATCGGACAAAATCCGTGCGCCAGTGAACCCTGCCTTAAAAGGACAATTTAGGCTATATTCTGAAATACAGCTGCGTGCATGTATACCCAACATTAAAGTTATTCCAAATATCTGAAAATGGTGGATTATTCGCAGGACGTCATTGAATCACATACAACCGTGACCAGCCAATCAGAATACGCGTCGTTTGTGACGAACGCATCAACTTCTGTGACTAGCCAATCAGAGCATGCGTTACACGCTCTGCGTCTTTTGTATGTCATCTGTACCAAGTACAGCTGGATGGTCATCGTGCCTGTTGGCCTCTTTGGCAATGTCATCTCGATTGCCATAACTCTCCAGAGGGATAATAGGCGAATCTCTACCTGTAACTACATGACGGCACTCGCAATGGCTGATTCTAGTGTCCTTATTGAACTGGGGTGGGGGATGGCCTGTCTTTTCTGGTCACCCGAACCACCTTCACTGTTTACTGGACAGTAAGTGTTCAACTGGGTTGTGTTGTTAACAATACTCTTAGTGGTATTTTGACGTTATCTCCGATGTGTCGTTAACTGAAAATGGCTTGATGGAGATAAGCCAAGATTACACTACGTCATCATACTGACAAATACTTTTTGAACAACCAGATCCAGTCCAGGGTTCGTCTTGGTTGAAAGTGGAAAAAATGCTGCGTTGTGTTTTCTCTGGAAGCTAGGTCGGCCCCTACGGAGTGACCTATCACAGCCACTTCGAATTTGTATCATGCTAAGCTATCAGCTCGTTACTGTTTTCACTTCAGGTTAATGTGGTATCAGGCGTATGCATTTGGAATACTATCTGGTTCTTTCTTGGCTGAGATGACGGTGGACAGGTTGATAGTGGTCAGATTTCCGATGGCTGCTCCTCGGCTCTGTACGACTCGCCGGGCCTTGATAACCATAGCGATGACGTTCATTTTGATCTGTGGCCTTAATTTGTATATATTCTTTACATATGGATTCGTAGAAAATGAAGAGACAGGTAAAATCCCCTTATTCATCCATTTTTCGTAAACACATTTTGGAATCTTTGATGTCCTTTAAACGTTGGGAGACAGAAACAGTCTCCTGTAGGTAAAGAGCAACAGGTTCCAAACTGTGTACATGTGTGCCTACAATACATGTTAATGCACGTATATATGCGTTGGAGGACGAGAGTAAAAGCGTGCCGAATGTACGTACATGTACACCAGGTAGCCTAAAATGAATCTGTTTTCGAATGCTTCTCAATGGATGTGTTGTTTCAGGCGAAAGCATTCTGCGAATGTCGGTTCCAGATCATCCTGAATTAGAAACACTCGGAAACGCCTCACAGTTGGCCATTGGAACCATTTTACCTTTCTGTATTATTGTGTCTTGCAATGTCTGGATCATCACTGTGTTACGTAATGCTTCGAAATCGAGAGGCAAGATGGGCGTCAGTCAGGAGGGACAAAGAAGTAAAGAAAAGGAGACAACACACCTCACCAGAATGCTTATCCTCGTCAGTGTCGCTTACGTCATGACTTCTGTTCCATATAGATTGTATGACGTCATCATAGGACTCCCGGAAGTCAGGAATCACTATGATATGAAACAAGAATATTGGCAGTTAAGGCTTTATAGTGAACACTTCCTCATGACACAATGATTACTATCATGGTTTTTATTTTTGGTACCACAGTCTTAATATCAAAGCTATTAATTGAGTTGAAACGTTCATGTATTAGAAGCATTGCCGTGGAACAGTATTGAGTGAATTTTCAGTGGGTTGTAATGAATAGTTATTGAGAAATAGAAATTTGAAGTTCGGGGATGGGTTGAAACACGATTTACGAGCACTTCCGATTACGAGTCGAAATTATTCTGCCACAAAGTTATGGCATTTTACGAGTTGCAAACGTATACCAAAGCGTTTTTATCAAGGATGTCTACAGCGGACTGCAATTCATTCTCGTAGTTGAAGCCGGAGTCGAGTCGGAAAACTGTGCAACCTCTGTATTAATGGTCAATTATGTCAGTTTGCGTGCCCGGTAATCAATAGCGTTGTGTAAGCGTGGAGTTTGCGGGGGGTTTTGTGAATACCACGCTACGCCAAGTTAGCGATCCCGCAAAGTCCACGCAAACGCTACGCTAACTCCACGCAACGCAAAAATTAGCGTGGGCTTAGTGAATAACCCCCTGTTGCAAGAGGATGCGTCCATCGGCGTCCAACGTTGAAGTCAGTTCACAAAATTGAATATGCAAATTAAGTGGGTTCCCGCCGTGCGATTTTGGCGGATTTTGGATATGATGTCCAAGGTGACCTAATAAAACATTTAAAGCAAAAAAACNTACTGATGTCGTAAACGAAAGGATTGATTGCACTTTGTAAACAAATACATATCACGGCCGCCGTCGTGGACATTCTGATTTCATGAGATTCAACGCCAGTCTTTAGGGTAAAGCAACTTGTGATTACATAAGGCAGCCAGCAGCAAAGAAAAAACAGTACAAGTGCGATGAGACGCATTGCGGCGCGGAGTTCCCGTCTTCCTTCCAGATTTCCTGCGATGCTACTCGCATGTGACGCATTGCTGATATTGTCGTCGACTTGGTCGTGTTCAGTGTGTGGACCTGCCATGTGGCCACTCGGGACACTAAACATTGACACATGACGGAGTGGGTCTAGCAGAGAACGGGCAATGAATCCATTCGGGTTAATCCTTGATTCCCGAGCATTGTTGCGCACGTCCATGATTCTCTTCGCATGCGATCGCGCAACCTTTAGTATCCTACCATAGCAATACAGCATCAGCAACAATGGTGCGAGGAACCCGAGGAAAACCATCACAATCCCGTAACTTACACTTGAGGACCACCCAAACGCGCACAAGAATTCTGCCTGATTGTAACGTATCGACCCCCACCCACAGGCTGGTGGGACGCTGCACAGAAACGCTTGCAGCCAGATACAAATCACCACCTTGATGGCGTACGGTCCGTGTGGGGTGGACCAGTACCGGAAGCAGTGGATGATGGCCAAGTAGCGATCGAAAGCGATGGCCGACAGCGTCAAGACGGATCCGACGGTGAAAATACTTGTGAGGAAACCCTCGACCTTGCACCATACCTGAAACGAAAGTCAGAATGAGGCAGAGCGGGTGGAAGGTTACATTTTTTATCCAAAATCTGCTTTGAGCGTCGACTGCGAAATAGGGAATGGAGGAAACAGGAAGTCTTGCGACAAAGCTTCTGCTGACGGCATTTCAAGATTCCTGCAACAAAACACCAGTCTCTGTCTCAACCCTGCAAAGAGCCGTTTCTCAGCACGTGCTTTGACGACTTTAGGCTGCTTTTCCACGAGACGTTTGCGGGCGCGGAATGGGAGGCAGGCGCGGGTGCGGGTGAAACAGCTAAAGGGAAATACGTTGGATCGATCTTTTCTACCCGCGTCCGCCTCCTATTCCGCGCCCGCAAACGTCTCGTGGAAAAGCAGCCTAGGCGAACGCTCCGCTAACCAACCATATCCATCATGCGACCCCACCGCGATCTCTCGCTAACTTCCGGTTGCCGACGCCAAAGCTAATATACATTAGCACAAACACAGACATGGTCATAAATCATTGAGCTGTGTCCTTGTTAGCTTCGGAAATTCATATTGATTTTATAGCCTTCTGGGGAAATGGTAATTAATTTCCATTGACAATATCCGCGCCGTTTTATCTCTGTCATCTAGGCCCTATCGATTCTTCAAGACGCCTGTAACGTTTACTTTCCTAACAGCTACGTGACGAAAGGGTAAATGATCGATGCTACAGCCTCATCATGGCCTTTGCTAATCGTCTTTTCTTGTCTCTAGTCATTATTGGAACCAAGCTGGTAGGGAGATAGGCAAAGATTTCCAATGCCTTCGGGATGAGATGCGTGGATCAGACGACATGAGGAGCTATTAGTATCTACCAGTCGCAGAAACTGTATTTAAAGGGGACATCTCCCTACCCTATCCTGACCAGTTTTACCTACCTCGGATAACTGTGTTGTGTTTTCCAGAGCATTCTTGACAAACTGCGGCATAACGACACCTCCGACCATCAAGTCACAAAGAGAAAGATTCGTCAGAAACACTGACGTGATCGTCCGTAATCGCTTCGACGCTAGGATGGTGACGATGACGAGAATATTCGTCAAAATGGCAACCGTTGACAGCACAACCATGGCAACCGCCAGACCTACTCGAACTTCGAAAGAATATGAAAATTTCTCCTTTGGGTTCTGCCCGTTTATTGCAGTTGCATTGTCCCGGATGGTTGCCTCGGTGCAGGTCGAAATGGGGAACGACGGTGTTGAGGAACTCATAGTCAGACGAGGTTCAGTCCTCGGCTGAATCAGTTCGGGTCAATCGCCGGTCGAAGAAGCTATAATCCCATGTTCAATGTTGCCATGGGCATTAAAATCTCTGTTGACATTGTTCTTACCAGGAGATAAAACCTTTCACGATGACAAATTGCGCTGCACTGTGACAATTAGGCAAATGACGTAAATCATGTCGCTGCCGTAATTACAAAGTTCCTCTTCTATTTTACATCATAAATAAGGTTCGTCCAATGTGAATGTAGCCATATGGGCTGGGAATAAACTGCACAGCCATTCTGGCTACTGATGAGATCACATGAATGATATTGTTTACACTTGAACGTGATGAGAGACAGGGACAAAGACCTACCATTGATCTCCCCCTCTTTTCATCCTCTACGTCGGCATGTAATCAATCCTTGACCAACGAATTCTCTAGTGTCAACGCTGCTCAAATTCAGGGTCTTCAGTTATAACATAGTTATTTCATCAGTGGCTTAGGTGTCAACTCGAAGATACGGTCATAATAATGGAGCTAATTGCCCAGTGATATAATAGTACCGCTGAGACACAATACACGACATCTGCCGTTATCTAATCCCACGATGAATAAGGTTCATTCTATAATCCTTACGTCAAGATACAAATACTCGATGACTGCTGTCATCTAATCCCCGCGATGAAGATCGTTCTATATCCTTACGTCAAGACATAATACCCGACGTTTGCGGTCATCTAACCCTCCGATGAATAAGGTTCATTCTATAATCCTCACGCCAAGACATACTAGTAATACCCGACTCTGCGGTCCTATATTTTCCCCGCGATGAATAGGGTTCTCCTTACGTTGAGACACAATACCCGACTCGGCGGTCATCTAACCCTCCGATGAATAAGAATCCTGACGTCGAGACACAATACCCGACTCGGCGGTCATCTAATCCCCACTCGATGAATTAAAATAAGGTCGTTCTGTCCTTACGTCGAGACACAATACCCGACTCTGCGGTCATCTGAGACTGTCCCCCGGGGACTGTCCACACGACGAATAAGGTTTTATATTATTATCCTAGCGTATCCTGAGATAATCCATGGTTCTTTGTGCCTGCTCCCTACGTCACCGCACGCACGATGGCCTACCGTCAAGCATGATCCTTCAACTTGTCCTTCGACGGATGCAGCATCCTCATTAGATGTTCATTCTATTTTCCCCATTCGTAAGAAGTATACAAGGTGAGTCGCCTGGCCATTGTCATCATCTGCACTTATAAAAGCATCCACGACAAGTGGTCATTAACAGCAGCAACGAACAGCGTCTTCTGCGGAACAGCACAAAATGGTAGCATTAACGTCACTCCTTGTCAACTAACTGCGATGGGTTGTAACTCCAAATCATGTAAAGAAACATCACGTAAGGCGGCGGCTATGATGCAAATCCCGATTCCATGAAAGATGTGTCACGGATCGGAGAGAACGGCTAAAGTACAAGGCGGCTATTGATCAGCCAGTGATACCGAAGCCAGATATGTCACGTCAAAACTGCTTCATCCTGTCTTTCATATCAATGTGGATGTTGGCGAAGAACACGTACGTTTACCATTACGTAAAGAACAGAGGTAACGGTAATTATAGTGCAATTCTATCATCCGCATTGATGCGCATACTGCTGTGACTACAAAATCAATCGATCTGCAACAACCGCAGGCGTCTCGTCCAGCGTATCACGATATCAAAGGACTGACTGCGGGTGGGAATCTGTGTATGATTTCCAGAAGACGTCACAACGGAAGGAAGCCGGCAGGTGAACAAACGGCAACAAGAAAGGCGTTTGTGGTGGGAAACTGAATCAAATTAATCAATATAGCAAGCAAATGGAAAGAAATTCAGATCCAGGCAAACTGGTGAATGCCTCAAATAAAGATTTTATTCCTATTATCATGATAGAATACAATAATAATACTACCAGCTCAATATCTTGGTATCTTACTGCAAAATAACACTCAACTAAACAAGACCAATTATGGCCACATTGTATCATCATAATTATTATGTGCTAGGAGAANCTTCGTGAATAACACGCAAACGGTACGTGTAAGCTTAGAGTGAGTTTAAGTACACTTAACCACTAAGTGTGCTTTGTGAATCAGGCCCCAGGGTTTTAGCTTGCAATCGGCTGTATGAAGTGAAATTGTTGGGATGGTTGCCGATGTGCGTAAAATTCACTGGCCTGTGCTATGTCAATCACTTCATCCTCGTACGAAAAGGCCTCTTTAAAGCCCCATTTAGACGATCATACTTTTGTTCAAATTTTCATCATACATTTGTATGATGATGTTCAAGGTCACAAAAACACTTGTTTACACCACATGATTTTTGTCCAAAGTTGTTCATGAATGTTTCGGAAAATTTGGAAGAAAATCACTTTTCCATCACGTGGACTCTCACAGAAGGTTGCTCTCTATTGGAGCTGCAACCTACATTATCCTATTAATTGTTCGGCGTAGGGTGAGAAGGACATTGAGAGCACCACATACGAGGGTTAAAGCTGAACTTAATAGATATAAACCCCAAGCGGCAGAGGTAGAAATTACGAACAGCCACAAGGCACTTCCAAACTACCTCTGAAAACGATACACCCTCGCGGACGGTCACAGTTGGTTTCACTTGCCACCACGCTCTTGAAGAGTCAAGATCTCAGCACAGCTGCCAAATGAGAAAAAACGAAAAATAATCTGTGATGGCACCGAGATTCGAACCCACAACCCTCTGATCGATTCGCCAACCTACAATAAAGGCGCTGTCAACAGTGGTTTTGAAGATCTCCATGAGGAAATAAAGCGATCGGAATTGTCGTCATGCAAGCAAGCAATGGATCCAGAGGAGAGGGATTTTGGGGTCATATCATTCACTTCTGAAGGAACAGAGGGCTGAAGACCAGAGGCCTGATTCACAAAGCACACATAGTGGTAAGTGTACTTAAACTCACTCTAAGCATACACCTAGCCGTTTGCGTGTTATTCACGAAGGACTCTTAAGATTACGTGAAGGCCTAAGATGTCTTAAAATCTACGTGTACTCAGGAGGTTCACGTAGTGCTTACTTAGTGCAGAGGACATGAAAGTTTGTTCCATCTACCTTTGGCGAATGGCACTTTAGTTGAACTTGGAAATTGATCAAACCGCAGACAATGTTATACCGGTACCACTTGTGTCAAGTTGACCAGCTGAGTTTGTACCACGCAAAGGGATTATAGGCCCGTTTAGACGACAAGCCACAAAACCACATTCAGATTCGATCCGATTGGATCTGATCGACCCGCATGGGGTCTCATTTGCGTTTAGACGAGATTTGAATGTGGTCGTATGCAGTCCAATGCGAACCAATGTGGATTCGGGTTTGTCTTTGTGAATCATGCTAAGCAGTATTGGCATTGTCTCCTATAATAGCGAGGTTTAGCACCTTTCCGACTCCGACTCCGACTACAACTACGAGAATGAATTGCAGTCCGCTGTGGACATCCTTGACAAAAACGATTTGATAGACGTTTGCAAATTGTAAAATGCCATAACTTTGTGGCAGAATAATTTTGACTCGTAATCGGAAGTGCACCTAAATCGCAAATGCTATAGTCATATTTCAAGTCGTAACGACTAGGATTACGAGGTCAATATTCATAATTTATCCGTATTTCCGATTTATAATACCGAATTTTTCTGCCTTCAATTTATGGTGTTTGATGAATTGAAAAGGTCTACCAACTCGTTTTAATCAAGGATGTCCACAGCGGACTGCAATTCCTTCTCGTAGTTGAAGTCGGACTCGGAAAGGTGCTAAACCTGTCTATTCTACGAGATAATCCCTGGTGACATTTTTTTCTGTCAGTTTACCATTTTCATTCCTTCCAGAGATTCCTGGGGTTGCAAATTAATTGAAGTTGTTGCCATGGATGCACTGCCATTCAATTAATTTGGGCAGCAGTACTAGATGGAAAGCATAGAACGAGAACTGAACACAGTGAGTATAGATTAGTCCAGGGTTTCCGCCAGAAAAATAAATTTGGGGATGGACCAAAAAAATTTCAAAAAAAAATTTTCAAAAAAGTTTTCAAAAATTTTTTTTGAAAAAAATTTTTTTGGATTTTTTTTTTATTTGGATTTTTTTCACAAAACATTGTACATGGACTGCAAGATAACATGATGGTATAGTAATATGATGTTTTGAAAAGAAAAAAAGACAAGATTTAAAGAAAAAAAATCCATTCTTTCTGAAAAATTTGGGGATGGATTTATCCCCAAATAATTTTCTTGGGGATGGAATTCTCCCCATTCTCCCCTCTGGCGGAAACCCGGATTACTGTGCAAGAATTCCATATTGTGGTCATTTGCTAAAGCCAGTAGCACACCAGGCGATATCGCAAGCTATGATCACCATCGAGGAAAACAATTTCACTCCTTCCAGAGATTCCTGGGGACGGAAATTAATTGCAGTTGTGGCAATGGATGCACTGCCATATAGACACTTTGGGGAGCAGTACAAGGTTGAAAGCATACAGAAATAGCCATATGACATGATATCTGATGAGGAGTCACCATCGAAGAAACGGGCGAAATTCCCTGTGGCAAAGAAAAGAAGTGATAGTAGTAGCATCTCCAGCAGCGATTCATGCTAAAACAGAATCTAAAAACATTCCATAGTGGAAAATGTGCGACATGCACAAATTATCTATTATCCCCTTGCAGACTTAGTACATGCAAATTCCTGTTTTGGGGTATGAGCAATATGCTCTGTATGAACATACGTGACAGTGCAATTTAATTTCAGGGGTGCCACATCATATTTTGGATGCTGCAATGGAACGTTGCGGTATTTAGTNTTCTACCATTTGATGGCGCTGCGACCGTATCCACTTTTCCACTGTGACGTCGTACGGAACGTCAACGTCACACTGCCGTGACGTTTTGGCTTCATGCTCGCACCTCACATTGCCACGGAGATTACATCCTCAAGACAATGAAAAGGCCTGATACGGTCGCAGCGACATCTTTCCGTGGAGAAAAGGCGACCTCCTCATTACAAACATGGTTTCAACAAACGGTAATTTTCCAACCTTAATTCCTGGGGACGGAAGTCCATAGAGGTCGTCTCCATCGATGCTCTACCTTACACTCACTTTGGCCAGCAATACGAGATGGCCAAGATAGAACAAGAACTGAACAAAGTGAGTATAGATACTGTGCAAGAATTCCATATTGTGATCATTTGTTAAAGCCAGTAGCACACCAGGCTGGCGATATCGCAAGCTGTGTGATCACCATCGACCAAAATTTGCTGTTGCTGTCAGGTGTGCAAATAATACCAAAACCTGTATCGCGTTGTCTGCAATGACTGGCGAGGAAAATCGCTGACTAGATCATTAGATGTTACCATACGAGCTGAGCTGTATCATGGTCACAGGCCATGATACAAGTCTAGCGAAGACACTTGTAAGTATTTTCTTTTTATTATTAAATCCTAAATATTTGAAATATATATATATATATATATTTTCTTCAGGCCTTCTGTGCGTTTTCTCGACGCCAACCGTCCAGCCTAAAACCTGTTGCGACGGGAAAGTGGATTCCTGGAGACGGAAATTAATACAGGTGGTCGCAATTGATGCAAATACTACCTTACTTTGGGCAGCAGAACAAGTTTGAATACAGCAAACGAGAACTCAACAAAGTGAGTATCGATTACTGCGCAAGAATTTCACCAGTGGAGATCATATTGTGATCATGGGTTAAGGATGTTGAACTTGTCAAGTGGTGAAGCTATGGCTGCCATGATATAGTATCAGTCCAGCCTCGGTGTTGTCACTGGCTATATACGGCTGGAGAGGGGACCAGTCATTATCAAGGTGTGGAGGGAGCAAGAGTCACCTAACACATATAGTCGCGCTTTAATGTTTCTTGTCCTGATTTCAGGTACAAATGTACTCACCACTGTGGCAAAGAATTTGTCAATCGTCGAGATTTTATAAACCATCAACATACATACCAGAACATACGACCGTTCGCTTGTGCTATGTGTGAAAAAACATTCACTTCAAAGAATTTATTGGGAAAGCACGTGCAGGTGAATAGACTGATTAGAATTTGTCGCAAAAAGGCCCAACTTAAATGAGATTCGATGTCAGTTCAGTTTCGAAATACGAAATTGGACTTTATTTCCATCATGTGATTATTTCAAGAGATGGTTTTGTGTCACAAATATCACTTGCGGCAAAAGAGGGGGGATAGTCACTGGTTGTTGTGTATCAACCATCATGTGTGTTTCTTTATATCCCAACACACGGCTGCTGAAGCCTGGGGGAATGAGGCGGAGTTAAACCCCTGAAGTCACCTTGTGAACCTGTCGCCGCTAGGCTTGTTTCCATTCATTTTCTATTTATTGAAACAAATCCTCCATTTTCAGCCTAGCTGCCGACCTTGGAAGCCCCCGGATCCATTTCCGGATAGTTACAAAGATTCCTCCGATTCTGATCCATTTCCGGACAGATACATACGGTAGATGCCTGGGATTCTGAACATGTCCGTCTGCCATGAGCGAGAAGACATTCACTTCAAAGAACTTACTGCAGAAACACGTACAGGTTATTTCCATCATATGATGTATTTCAAGAGATGGTTTTGTGTCACAAATATCACTTGCTGCAAAAGAGTGGGGATAGTTACATGTACATCTATATTTCGTATACGAAGTGGAAATTTAAAAATTCAAGATGCACCATAACTCTCTGTCTTACCGTACATGATATGCTAAAAGATGGACTGGCAGCAGGGCCATTTGTGGTAGCAACCATCTCCAGAAATAGATAAGGTCCTACAAATGAAGTAGAATTTCGTACTTCGTGTTTCATCTGGTTTACGAAACTTCACTAATATCACCCATCCATTTTCAGGTTCACATTGGCGACAAACCGTTCACATGTGAAGAATGCCACAAACAATTGAATCGTTTTTCTTCTGTGTGAATCCTGGTGTGATTCAATAGCGATCAATGTGGGAAAGCCTACGGAATGGAAAACAATTTAATAATACACAAACTTGTGCATGAAAACAAGGAACCGTTCCGGTGCAAAATTTGCAAGAAACCCTTCCCGTGTAAGAAGCAACATGGAAAGTTCCACTACAGCGGGGAAGGACCTTTTCCGTGCAGCCTCTGCCGGTCAAATCTATCGTGGCATATGAAATGCATGCACAAACAACTGTACCCGGATATCTTCACGTGTTATGCGTGCCGTGATAAGTTCAAAAGTAGTGAGGAGTTGATGCAGCATTGTGAGCATCATTATACGGAGCCGGAACAGAATTGCGAGGTTTGTAGTAAGTTTGAGGAATTTTGTTAAGTTTCATATTAGATTTTTCCATCAGGGTCGAAGCCACAGCATTATTGGCCCTGGTAAGTATGGAAGAGGCCATCACAAGCTACTCATGTTCCTCACTTGGATGTTTCTCCATAATGCATCTGTTGTAATGGGGAGCGGCATTCCCAAAGGAGGCACTTGGGAACAACTCGGTTTAACACAAAAGTGCATGCGCTGCGATGTTGACACAGTTGAAAACGTCATTGACGTCGCGCGTCGTTCGTGCCATTATGTGCGATGCGTCATTCAGAATCGAGGACATTGCTCTTCAGTCTGTTGTTTACACTAAAATCGTCAATTTTATCGATGAAATTCAACATGTTCCTGCTTGAATTTTCGTTTGACTCAATATATCTGAAAGTTTTCAGTGCTATACTTGATGATAAATGTTTAAAATTTGAAATTCAATGGTCTACTTAAGGTACATTAGGGCTGGGAGTAGGGTGTAGTTTCAGAATTAGTGTAAATGCAAATAACGTTGGCTGGACTTTCGAGGTCATAGTTCTATGTCCTGTTCTGACGTCAGTATTATCTATTTCAGGAAAGACATTCCAAACAAAAGTGGAGCAGGACAGTCAGATGCGTACGAAAACTGGCAGATGGAAAACTGTTCAAATGCGACATATGCATGAGCGGTTTCGTCAAAGAACAGGCGCTGCAGCGCCACCGTCGCACGCATTTCAGCGAGATGCCACACTCCTGCATAATCTGCGAGGAACCGTTTCCATCCCGCGTCGACCTATCACGTCACCTGAAAGATCATATTCAGAAAGACGAGGGCTACAAGTGCCGGTTTTGCGACAAAGTTTTTTCTGGCCCGGGGAATCTGATGCACCATCATTCCACGCACAATATCGGCGATTCACCACATATTTGCATCGAGTGTGGCGCAGTCCTTTCAAATGTGTACAAACTAAAGGAGCATAAGATTATTCATTCAACGGAACGACCATTCAACGGAACGAATGCAGTTTGTCAAAAAACGTTCAAATCGAAACACGATCTTGCAAGGCACAGTTTGTCATATGTATTTCTTGAGGCATACTGTGCTTTTCATGAAAAAATCTGTCTGCTGTAGCAACAGGGAAGTGGGGATGTGGTGCTTTTGGAGGGGACCCTCGACTCAAAGGTAAGAAATTCAAAATTTGTTTGTACTTTTCACTGAAGTCGTGTTTTTTTGGTTAACACCCTTAACCCAAATATTTCCATCCCCTTGTCCTCTGTTGCCATTCATTAACTTTCCTATATCTTCTCATTTCAGCCTTTATTCAAATCATGGCAGCATCAGGAAGCAATCGGGATGTCTGTTACTTTACTTTCCGAGATCCTTCCCACACGGATGAAATTTACAACATCATCCATACTTTCCTGGTTGTGAAAGACTTTCCTGGTTGTGAAAGACAGCACTGTTGGTAAGCATTATCACAAAATGCATGAGCATCTTTTGATTTTAAGGGAGAAACATAGACAGGATGTATTAACTCGGAGCTTTCCTGAACTCTTGCATGAACTCTAAAGCTGCTTTTACCTGACACGCGGAATGTGGATTGCGGAAGCGGAAAATGCAATGCATTTTCGCATACAACATATCTTTCCGCCAGGGTTTCCGCGTCCCTATACCGCATTCCGCATGTCAGCTAAACGCAGCCTTAGGCCCTTATGCAGCAACTAATCCAAATTTGGGTAAAGTACAGCTTAGCTGATCCACAACTAGGCTCTTTTTCGGCTAATCCCAATTTGATCTGCAACACGTTTGAGCCACAGCTTAGCTTTGGGTTAGCTGAGCTATAACTCAAGCCTTAAGTCTGACGTCTTCCAGTGCTGATTGCATAGTGATTTTATGGTACAGGCATTTGCCTGCGATACACACACAATGACCTACAGGGCACTTGGGATCCATAATCAGGTTGTCGGTGTCTTGCAATGGCATGTGAAACCTGAAACAACCTGTTGATTGCTGGGACTGGATTGTTGCAATCTCATCTTCAATGAGACCAGAATCCACAAAGCATTGGCCTTGGTAAACCTGTACCGTTTTTAGTTTCTCCTCGGCAACCCATAGCTGGGGGATCCACCATGTCCATTTCCTCACGCTCTTCGATTTAGTCAAACTCCGATGTTTCCAATGCAGAAGTTCACTGAGATGAGCGGAACTGCCTTAATCCATAACTAAAACCTACCCCTTGGGTGGTTTAAACTTTTTAAAAGCTTAGCCCAATTTCATGATCAGCTGCGATTTGGTGCAATGGGGAACTTTCCTACCGTCAGAGGCCACTACGAGTTAGCGGTCCAAGAACGTCATGAAATTTGACGTCACAGGGCAGAAATGCATGCCACAACGTCATCCATAATGACGTGGGCGTCGTGGCTCACGTATTTTGACGTCAAATTTCATGAATTTTGTGACGTTCTTGGACCGCTAGCAGGCGGCCTCTAACGGCAGGAAAGTTCCCCATTGGATCAAAAG
>NMRB01003914.1:0-33417 GCA_002633025.1 Notospermus geniculatus | reverse complement strand
GACGACGACGACGGACGACGACGCCTGACGCACAGACAGACGCCAGCGTGATGACAATACCCCGAAGACCCTGATGGGCCTCGGGGTGAAAACGACAGATGGTTGCAGGAGAGTGGCTACGGAGAGCAGCTCATTAGCATGTTGCGGGGTGCCGCCCAGAAGTAATCTGATCCTTCTCTGTGGAAAAATCAATGTGTATATTTACGTGCAATAAAGAGAAAACTGACTAAACCCTTTTTGAAATGTGACGGCAAAGCTAGGTCTTTTGGTTTTTCAGACCCGCGGTCATAGTGATAGTGATGAACTTTACGACCCGGTCAACAATGCTGTCATTGTCACAATGCTGTCATTACTGCTGTAGTACATACCAATTTTTATTCATACGGCCCAATGAAATGTACAGAAGAAGACAATGATAGTGACGTGGAATGCCTAGACGCAGTGATCCCGGGACCCGCCGCTAGGCGGGATATGTCATTCGAGGTCTATTGCGGATCACAAGGTCACGTGGCTTAGTCCTAAACGCATGATTATGTTGGAGGCATTGGAACTGATTGAGTGCCAGAAATCAACAAAGGGAGCTTCTTTATGTGTATTGTTTGCAGTCAAAACAAAGTTCATTTTCATAGAATAGGATCGGCGACGTTGTTCTGAGAAAAAAAGTTGGAATATTTGTTAAATGAAATGGTCCATGGACCATGTGCTCACCGGGTTGGACATAATAGTCCAATGACAGAGGGAGGTACATATCAGTTATGAGCAATCTCGGTCAAGTCATTCCNAAGTCATAAAAGTCATGTGACTTGTGATCATGTTACTTGTTCAAGATGGCAGCTTCCATGCTGTCGGTAGGTACCGCATTTCATTTTTACCTCGCGCTGATTTGTCAGTTACTGGCACGTGACCGCTCGCTCATTGTTTTGGATAATCGCACGACGTCGTAACTCAAGTCAGGTAGACTGCGACTGGATTACGCCCATCGGGATCATGATTCGTCGTGGCGCAAAAGTTCAACATGTTGAACTTTTGCGATCTGTGATCTTTTTGGTCGGCGACTGATCCCTTTCGTCGCAAGTGAGTCGCAAATGCAGTCATGTCGCACCAAATCGGCGACTGATTTGTTCCACGCTGTCGTGCCTCAGACGCAAAGTGATCCAGAAAAGTCAGCCTGCGCGTGTTCTGTGCCATCGCAAGGCCGACCTGACATCCGCAATGTTGAACCTATTCAACTTCTGTGTCATCCCGACAGGCGTAATCCATTCGCAGGTGACCTGAACACGGTTACGATTCCCTGCGCGAGTGATGCTGCTTGTTCCACGATGATCGTACACATTTTCGTTTTTGTGACCTGACCGTGCTTGCGACACTTGATGCCGACTGTTCCGTCGTAGCGCAGGCAATCGCAGTGTGACCTGACCTCCGCATTAGCCTTACTCGTCGAGGTCGTGCATGAGGCCAGTCTTTTGTGCTGACGTCGGTGGAGGCATGGGAGGAGTTGAGTGAGAACTCCTGTCGTCAACCGACGTGGAGGCAAAAGATTCGCCAAACCATTGATCTTGGGCTATAACACAAGAGAGCATGCACAATGTAGAATGTGAGATCTTTCTTCATGCATTAAAGGCATTAATTTTGACTGGTTACATAGCGATTACCTAACTTCAGTTAAGGAGCACATTTAGGGCCGTATGCACCAACGAACATTACCTTGAACTCACGTTGCGCCACAAGATTTCCATTGTCACCTCATGCCCTGGCAAACATGACCGTACGTCCCTTGACAAGTCCTTTTTATTGATCCAGAACATTACTGTTTCTGACCATACCCCCACCCCATTATCTTCAACTTCGGACTTAGTGATTTTTTCAGAGTTCAGGAATGGGACAGGTAAGTGGGAATTTAGAGCATTTTTGCTTGTCCAACTTTTGACCGTAGTTCTTCCGTACAGTATTCCTTGGGTGATGATATTTGTAGCCAGTATCCTCATCATTCTTCGCGTATGGAGGTCACGTGGTAAAATTTCGTCTGCAGGAAAGAATACAGCTGAGGTACAAGATTTGCTCAGCCTCCTCCTAGTTGCCTTTCTGTGCCTAATCACAACCTTGCCGTATGCCATCATCTGGGGTCTGTGTAACAATGTCGAATATCTTGATGTTCAATATTTCTTTCTAACCACAGGAAACGACTACAAAGCCTTCTTTGCACTTGGGCAGACTGCCACGTCGATATCTCTTGCTAACCACAGCTTCAACTTTGTTATATATGTGTCTACATTAAAAACATTTCAAAATGAATTGAAAAGAATGTTGAAGTTGATCTGTGATGCGAACAGGAATTCTGTGACCGGAGTAAAGCCATTTTGAGTACATACGTTCCAAAAGTAATGCAGAGTTGCATTTTAGCACATTTGTGCTGGCTTGAAAAACTGTTGTGCACACACAGTGTACACTTGCGATGTTGTAGCTTCAGTATCCTGCAGGATGCTCAAGTTGGAGTCGGCTCCCTGTAAGATGTTACAATCAAAGAAATGATCACTGTAAGTTCGGCGTTGCCTGACAGAATGACAGTTCTCAAAGCACTAACGCAAGGTCAATATCTTTACCCAAGACGGTACAGTTAAACACGAAATTATTCATACCCCATGAAAATACTCAGAAAATACCTATCAGCTGCACAGGCACATCTTGCGCTTCATTAAAATGACTTTTAGTCGGAATGTACGGAGACTGAAAAGTATGGGCAAAATATCACAGAAATATCACAATTTCAAAATATCATGAAAAACTTAACTCAAGACAGAAATCGACACACAAGCTTGGACATCATCATACAAATGTATGATGATGTTTTGAACAAATGTATGATCGTGTAGACAGGCCTTTACGTTTTTCAGTGTGGCCGTGTGCCAATGTGACATATTACAATAGATTGACGGAATAAGGCGCGACTTGACAATGAGCGACACACAAAGAAACAGTGAGTGTGTTCCGAATAATGGACATCACACAGAAAAATGGCCACTGTAAAACGTCACGTACACCCTGTTGCCTGCTTCACTTTAGTTGAGGAGCCAACAGATATTTAACGCACATCTCAAAGCACAAAAACTTTTTTGGTTTGTGGGTTAGCCTTCTATCCCAGTGACCACAAAAACCCAATTCTTAAGTTCCGCAAATGGTGCACTTGGAAGATACAGCAGTTTGAATTTTGGGTACTGACATTTCATTGGACAAAAATCAGAGCAATGTACAGGGCTTGGAAACTGATGTACAGCTGGGTGGTTTTTGTACTTAAGATGTGGGTTAAATCTCTGTAGCTCCCGCATTATTATGTTGGACTGTCAACTATGCTTGTTGAGCGTTCGATTCGCTGCTGCGGAAAGACCAAACAGTAGATTTCCAAATGAAAGCCAACTGTTCTCTATAAATCCAGTGATTACGAGCAGGAGATGATACGTCCCTTGCCAGATTCCATCACAACGTGGGTTGTGTCTGGAGTCAGCGTCTCAGAAGATGCCGGGATGTGTGTAGCGAAGCCTATCGACGTCACAGCAAAGCTTGATTTCTTCATTCATGTCGAGCTACCTTATGCTGCGGTTCGAGGCGAACAACTAGAGGTCAAGGCAACTGTGTATAATAATGATCCATGGAACAAAAAGGTAACAAATTTTCCCCTTTTCCAGCTTTATTTTCTTACATATCAAACTCTCTGTAAATCTGCCAACTGCCCGAATCGAATGTGACATCGGCGTTGTTGGAGAGCGTCGGACTCGATGCCCACCAGAGGTCACGGGTTGGATGCCCGGCTGAGTCACCAATTTCAAGTTTCAAGTTTATTCACTTATGCATTCTCTGTACTATGGCAATAGTGGAGAAATACTCTAAATCCTCAGGGGCCGTATGCATAAAACATCTTAAGTCTAAAAGTTCCCTTAAACTATTGTTCCAAACAAAAGATAAGGAAAATTTTACACTTAAGATGTTTTATGCATACGGCCCCTCATTTATGGGTACAAGTGTCGCCCTCATTAAAACCTTGCGCGACCGCCCAGTTATTTCATATGCATGTCTTTACAAAGGGACTTCACCGTGAATGGCTAGGGTTGGGTTCTCTGTGAATGTCTGAAGGAACTTCGCTCTGTCGCTTGCCGGGTTGTGAAATCGACACGTAGTCTGGATTTGAAATTGATCCCACTGGGTGAGAAGGCCTATTGTGACCGCTGTGTAAAAGTCACAAAACCCGTCATTCGAATCGATCGCAAGCCGATCGTATCGTAATCGAACGCCTTGAAATTGACCATACTGAAGTCGGCCGGACGTCATTCTGCCACGGTGGTAGTGCGCGGAACTAGCCAATAGGAGCAGTCAGCCGCGCATATTGCTAACAGATGGCAGCACAGTCTTAGCGGACCAAATGTACAGGAAATCTATTACGATCGCTGCTCGATCGATAATGACTGGGTCCGCTAGATGCATTGAATTGGGCCCTAGTGACACCTAGTGGTCAACTCGCTGACAGCTCCTATTGGCCATGCCTTTGAATAGAACTACGTAACCCTTTTATAGTGTGATTGAGGGGGCGTGGTCTATCCGTCGGCTTGAATATTCGATGTGTACCCATAAATCTGAGGATTTAGAGGAATACTTTCTCCACTATTGCCATAGAACAGAGAATGCGTAAGTGTTAGTAGAGGAAGGATACAGGATTAGAACAGATCAAAAGCAGTCGTGATACAGAGCGTACATCATGAAGGGTTGACAGGTACAAAATTAAAACAAAATACATGTAATTATAATCCCAAATGGTCTGAATGGAAAGTAGTGCGCGGAATGTATTACAGAGTGGAAAAGCGCTACCTTTCGTAATATTTTATCATTTGTTTCTCGAGGAAAATTAACCCAGCTGTTGAATGAGACCAAATCCTACTTGTACAGCAAAATACTAACTAGACCTTTCATTTCAAAGGGGAAAATGATATGTCGTAGCGTCCCAGTACCCAGTTCGGAGCGCTACCCAGTTCGGAATTGGCGCCTTTTTTGTGACGTCACACTGAGCATTTCCGAGTTACGTCATGACGTGGGGGGGTGCATGAACCCTCATGTATATTTGTCACCGCTCTCGGACACTGTTTCATCCAGTAAGGAAATCCTAGGGGGTGATGATCGACACGGGAACTCCTACGGAGTGAAGATATGATTAAGGTGTCTTTCATGGTCAAAGCTCATACTTCTTTGTCGTCCATGTGGGAGGGGCGAAAAAAAATCACCATCACATTATCCCGACATGATCTACGCTAGTTACTGGGGTTGTGACATTATTGGTCAAATCTTTGTGACACTATCGGTAAGGAAAAGTTGTGACATTATTAGCAAGTTGTGACATTATTGATTGGATGAGGTGTTTATAATGTCACAATTGTGACATTATCATCGGTTGTGACATTATTGGTTGTAACAGGCTTCGTCATCCATGCAGCGTGCTTCGCCAAGAGTGTAGTCCTTACATCCTTCTTTCGGCTTGAGAAAGGACACTAGCTTGATGACAAACTTCTCTTCCTTTGAGCAAGTTTTCGATTGCGACTTCATGCAGGCCATGATCAAATCTCTTGTACTGCAATAAAGAGGAAATAAGTGTCATGTCAGGCCTTGAGTGTAGCCTAAGGCTACGGTATTCCGAATGCGATTTTCGTATCCGACACCCTGTGCGTTGCCGCATGCATCCGTCAACGCACACGATGGAGCAATGGCTTTTCCTTTGGATGGTTAGGATGGGTATACACGAGAGCCGTCATTGCAATGCGTTCGTGCATACATATGCGTCGTCGCATAAATTTAACCAATAGAATAACTAAAGCTACAGTTCATTCCACATCCGAATGGCGTGAGATTTATGAACGATATCTCCGCAACAGCTGGGTGAAATTTGACAGAAAATACATCAATCATCTTATCTTTCTTGTCGTGA
This sequence comes from Notospermus geniculatus, assembly GCA_002633025.1. Classification (NCBI taxonomy): domain Eukaryota; kingdom Metazoa; phylum Nemertea; class Pilidiophora; order Heteronemertea; family Lineidae; genus Notospermus; species Notospermus geniculatus. Next base: position 27,455 of record NMRB01003914.1, on the reverse strand, counting down.
TCTTTTTGCAATCTTCATTTTTCGCGTACGTCCCAGTACCCAGTTCGGAGCGCTACCCAGTTCGGAATTGGCGCCTTTTTTGTGACGTCACACTGAGCATTTCCGAGTTACGTCATGACGCCGTCCACTACGTCATCACATAAGCATCTCGCATTTCTGTCAGGTAGGTGTTCTGGGCGTTTTCTCCGATTTTGCTGAGTTTCAGACGATTAAATACGCCCTGTTGTATGTTCCCGCCTTTTCCCGCCCTTTCGACGGGGTGTTCTGACTTTTTTGACGTATGTAAATGATGAACGTACCAGTACCCAGTTCGGAGCGCTACCCAGTTCGGAATTGGCGCCTTTTTTGTGACGTCACACTGAGCATTTCCGAGTTACGTCATGACGCCGTCCACTACGTCATCACATAAGCATCTCGCATTTCTGTCAGGTAGGTGTTTTGGGCGTTTTCTCCGATTTTGCTGCGTTTCAGACGATTAAATACGCCCTGTTGTATGTTCCCGCCTTTTCCCGCCCTTTCGACGGGGTGTTCCCTTAATCCCCTCCCGTTACTCTTAGGCTGTGTACTACGATGTAAAGAAAATTTGGCCTAAACTGGAGAACTGCACCCAGGGCCTCAAAAGAATGTATTAAATTTTAACTACCGTGGACAGTGTCGACAAGATCAGACAACTTTATTCACTGTCAACGGACGAACCAAAATGGCGCCAAAATGGTATTTGCGCTGGCGCAAAATAAAGGCCTATTGGTCAGGGTGCTTGGTATGCACTTTTTGAAGGCCTAGCCCTATCATGCTATATAGGCCTACTAGGCCTAAACAATTGGTGCCGTCGTCTTGTAGGCAACTGGGGATTTATAGGGCCGATCACAGATTGCTCTAGCCCATAGATCTCTGCAGAACCCCCCCCCCCCCNACAGGCATGACAGTAGACAAAACGCTGATCCCCAAAGATGTGAATTTCCCGCCATTTCCTATTCACCTCCCGCTCTAGGCCTATTCCTTGGCCGAAGATGAGAAACTTCACTCTGAACGACTTAGAAGAACTGTTAAAGTATCATAGGTTTAGCATGTTTAGACCTATTGTAATGTCGTGGGAAGTCTGCGCACAGATTCCCGAGTTTTTCACAGTAGGCCTAGGCCTAAAAAGGCGCGAAACAATGCGCTTATTATGTCTACAACCTCTCTGGAGTTTACATTCCATGCATTTCGCAAGTGTCCCAAATGTTTCGGGTGTGTTATTAACAGACAGAGCTAGTATGAGAAGTGATTCCGATGGCCGCCTCGTCTTCTTGGTAAGATGAACTGAGCCTCGACGCTTTCAAATCCCCCCGCGCGTGAGTGCGTGGCGCGCATTAGTTCACTGTCAAAATCACAGATGGCGTCACAGTATGCTCAAACCCACTCCAAACATTGATGAATGATGCCATTACTATTAGACCGTTGGGTGCAGGACGGGTGGGCCAAAAAACAAAAAATGGCGCCTACTTCTTCTGTTTCCGTACAATTGTTGTTTTTCAGGAATCAACATCAGGAATCAACATCACCATCATTCATCATGCCGTACCTTAATTACCTGAAGGAAAATCTAGAAAAAGCCAAAGATGCCGTTAGATCCAACATAATGAATATTGCCACAGCAGCCAACTCTTACAAAATACCACCATCAACTCTTTACGATCATATGAAAATTAACCACCACACCTATACAACAAGATGCCTGACAGATTCTGAAGAAAATTACCTAGTTATCTACATCAAGTACTGTGCCTATTTCCAGGCAGCGAGGACGGAAAGAATTTTTGGGTTTTTTATTTCCTCCGAGTTGTCTTACTTGTCATTCAAAAGGTGAAAATGAAAAAAAACTGAACTGAACCAAAGTTTTTTTTTATTTTTATTCCGTCCTCCGTACCTGGGCTCAAAATCTTTGTGCCCGTAAACCAAAGAATATAACAACCGTGGCCTTACATGGATAATTATGCTTCAATCCTAGAGTCGTAAGGCCGTCACAGATTGATTGTGACCGTTCTTGCGGACCTTCAGGGTGGTAAAAGACGTAGGGTTTGATGCTTTCAAAATTTGTTGTACAATCTATAGCATGCATCTTTCGTGGATATCAAAAAAACAGCACAAAAACACACACAGTATACAATAAATCGGACAGTCGTCTCCGAATATTTCGCAAATTTTCGACCCCAATCGGGGTCTTCCTCAGGCGCTATTTTGTAGAAGAGATCCAGAGAGATCTCTCAGGGATCTCTTCTACCTAAAAGCGCCGCTCCACGTGACAGTACTGTATGACAGCAATTATTGCTGTCTGAGAGCAATAATTGACTATCTGACAGCAAACTTTCGACAGAAAACTGTCACGTGGAGCGGCGCCTTTATTCTTGTCTTTTGTGGCAAAAATATTTTAAAAATTTTGATCACCTAAAATATGATTCTTCAACGATCAAAAGAATCGTTGATAGACGATGAAAAATATTCGGTTTTGAGATTATTTTAGCCTGAGGAACTGAAGCCTAACCTCACCTGTCCTTGTGTATGCTGTAGAATGGTCTTAATCAGCTTCCTCAGCTTTTCCAAGCTGTCTCTTTCTTCCCCTCCCCTGATTTTCCCACCAGGAAACGCAAGTACAATCTTGCCATACTTGTTAAGATACTCTTCTATCTTTCCCAACTTCTCAACTTCCTTCTGGTTGTCTCCGACAGTTTTCTCATCGACCTCATATCGGTGGACGTGCTTAAGGTGATCTGCCACTGATGTAAGTAGATTCCTTTCCTGGGCAGTGATGTCTGATGGAACAATAAAGATGCACCTCTTCTCTCGTTCCTCCTGTAATATGATATAATGCCGTCGTGATTTTAGTGCTTCTCACAAAATATCACCCTATTCTCTGAGATACGAGATCTCGTTGTCTTTCATTTTGATCAGGGGCACCGGGACATTTTTCACCAGCCGTACGGGCGCCCCAGTGCTGAGCTGGCTGCTCCCAAATCTCCCGGCATTTCCATCTGACCGGTAGGCCGTAGAAAGCCCGTAGTGGCACCCTAGGGTCCCGTGCGGACTCCGGCCGGTGGCCGGGCGAGCTCCGCACGATTTTTTCTGCCAATTCTTGTGAAAAAAATGACGGGCCCCTTGCGGTGATCAAGGGTGACGCGCGGCTATCTAGACTGGTACCCGATCCTAACTATTTTACATCGGGCTTTTGCATATGTTTGGACCGGGCGTGCCTACCGCCTTCGTGCCTCTGATTGGTCGGTGCTGGCGCAGGTGGTAAGTATGTGAACTATTATATTGATAGATTTTCTATTTTTAACATGGAAAACCCCCGGCGTGATTGGTGAATTTCCTGGGTCAAAGGTCGGTCACCTTCTATCTGCATTCTGGTACGTCAGCCGTATTGAGAATTGAATAAATTTACATAAAATTTTCAAGTGACGTCACTGTCAGAATTCCTCCACAAATGGCGGCCAAGACTGGTCCTACCATTCAAAAGCGACGCCATCGGTGGGACCAGGTACTAGTCTAGCGGCTATCCTGCGGCCCCCTTACGGGCCCCTCTAGGGTTCCGGGTGATACATGTATGTACAACACGGGGTGCCTGACGTCCGGGGTCCGGCCGGCACCTTAACGGTTTGTTGACGGGCCTCTTGCGATTATTAGGGAGGTTTCGCAAGCGCCCGATTAGGCCCTACGACGACGTTTATCTATTGTGTGGGTATACCCAAACAATAGATAAACGTCGTCGTATGGCCTAACCGAGCGCTTGCGAAACCTCCCTATACTCTCCACCAATTTTCCCCGTACACCGCCGGGCACCGTAGAATATGTGACCACACACGCCGTAGAAATGAACATCGTAAGGAACGCTTGTAACGGTCTCTAAAATCCACGGCAAGCCGCCGGGTGGGGAAAATCGTACGGGGCCAGGTGGATATGTGACCTAGGCTAAATGCACCGGGCCCCGTACGATTTTCCCCACCCAGCGGCTTGCTGCGGATTTTAGAGACTGAAACTCGGATCTAAGATGAATCATGCCGATATCGCCTCAATAGATAGGCGGAAAGCAGGCTGGATCAAACTGGGCACCGTAGAAATTGGCCAAAATGTCTGTTTTTACTCGCCGTACGGGCCCCGGAGTGGATATGTGACTGGGGCTTAAGCAATGTTTGCTGACAGTGGTCGCTAGCGATGTGGATGCGACTGCAACAAAAACAATGGTCTTACCTGACCGGGTTTAGCAAGCGCCATTTCCTTAATGACCTGTTGACTTCAGCGAGGAGAGTCCAAAAACGACGTCTGTAGGCCTACTCTGAAGGGGAAGTAACTGAAAAGAGAAACTAGGACTGTCCGGAGTCCGAACAAATCCAGCCTTTAAAATTGGTAAATACATGTATAAATTTCCGCCGCGGTATTCCCCGGGGGTTGGGTGCAGGAACCCTGGGGTGGGAGCATTTATTGTGCATGAGTTAGATTTAAATTTATTCTATTCTTAATACAAGAATATGTACAGTGACTGGCACCGCCATCTTTTGTTAGAATTGTTTTGATTTTTATGGCTGACCCAGATAGATTATGAATCGTATTTTGACCGCGCTGTTCATCCGTGACTTCATAAACAGATATCAAAACCTAATCCGGAAAATAGGCCAACCTGGAAAAAATACTTTTTGATGTCATTTCCAAAGATGGCCTGAGTATGCACAGCCTAGTTGCACTTCAGATAAGGGCTTATAATATACCCTCCAACGTGACAGGAAAGAATGTCCCGAGGAAAAAATGTCCCAGGATCCTTTTGTTTCGGCTACCTCTGGCGGTTATCCCAATCTCCACCGCAGAGGTCAGACGGTTTCACCTTACTGACTCTGCCTTCAAATATTAGTGCACCGTACTTTTTTTTCACGCAGGATAGACGTCATTCAAGATGGCTGTCTCCATGGTTATGTCTACCTCACAAAATCACGTGATCAAATTCGACAAAACTCATTGGCCCGTCGATTCGGTTGCTTCTAAAATGGAAACTGTTTCTCCCGCACCGGCGATACCGAAGCACAGCTATACGTATAATTCGCCGCAAAAGGTGCGACACAAAATAATGAAAAAAGTCGAAATCATGGTAGTATGGTGTTTTGGTACATTTCTCAACTTGGTGGTAAGATTATGATTTTGTAAGGTGTAAAACACTGATAATATACAGGAAGTCAACTTCCAGATTTTGCAAATTTTCGACCCCAACCGGGGTCTTCTTCAGGCTGGCACTTAGCAGTACAAGACTCTAGAATAGACTGAGCTGAGTCCCTGAAGTAGATCTAAATATCCCTGCAGTCACAAAAAAGGATAAAGAGTTAAACAACGGGGAACAGCACAAAATCCACAAGAATCCACCGAGAAGCGAGTGCACACGTAAACATACAAAGAAAGAAATAGCACTAAAATTGACACACAACGTGATAATATACAGGAAGTCAACTTCCAGACTAGTTGTATTCAGTTTGTTATTCATTCTGCTCATTCCGAGCAGAAGTGATGAGGGCGTATGAAGCCAGAGGTACAAATGGAGCAAACCGAAAACACGGAACGCCGTACCTCTGGGCTAGCGAGATCGACTTAATCCGTCATGGAACAATAAAGCGGACACTTTTTACAGGGGACACTCTTTACTGTTACACCGGGTTTCATGGATGGAATACATGCAAAATACTAGGCCTATGCCTTAGGTCTACCTGTCCAACCCAGGGTTTTACGTTTCTGTTTTTTCAAGTCATGACTCGGGCTGCGTTTTACCCCGTCTTTTGCCCTTCAGCTTGCCTCGCGGCTAATTTCAAGTTTTGTTTTTTTGTGTCTCCCTTCTTGTTACTTCTCGCCCCCTGCCGCAAGGCAAGTTGCTCACCTACGTTTTGTTCACGGGGTACGTTTACCTAGAGTTTGTCCTCTGAGTTTGTCTTCATTTAACGCATGTTTCACCTTTACTCTGTTGTTTATTAGGGAGGTTTTGAAATCAAACGATAAACGTAAACGTTAACGGCAACGTTATTTTTGTACCGAAAATGCAATATAAAATGTGGTGAATGTGTAGTGTGAAAAAAATAACGTTGTCGTAAAGTTTACGTTTATCGTTTGATTTCTAAAGCTCCCTATTATCTAGTCCGCTATTCTATTCACATATTTGTCTGTCCCTTTTGCCCAGGGCCAGTAATGCCCTGCCTCGGCCCTGGGTTTTTGTCAAACCTAATTTCACTGCATGAATAAACACTATCAATGAAACAAAACCCAGGGTTTCATTTCGCGGTAACCTGAATATTGAGATTACCGGGAAATCCGATTTCAGGCCAGTCGGCCTATTTAAAATATGAAAAAATATCATGCCACGAAAACACGCGCATGCTGCATGTGTGATGCGTACGTCTAAAGACATGTACGGTTAAAAGTGTACCGATGTGTTAACATAGGTACACTTTTAACCGTACATGTCTTTAGACGTACATGTATTTACATGGTTTTTCCAGGTTAGTTTTACTCAACAACATGATATTGCAAGTGAACTGGTATAGCGAAAGATAACATGTTTGTATCTAAATACGATAGAGTTATCTCAATGTAGGTGCATCAATGTTTCCCCTAATTGTTTGGGAAACGCTGGCAGGATCGACACGTCTCAGAAATATGTATATATACATAAAATATACTATAGGCCTACATATTTCTGGGGTGTGTTACCCCGGGGGTCAGGGCACTGTCCGTGGGGTACTTTTGGACCTCGGAAACACCCACCACCCCATGCATGCCTTAAAGTGGTCCTAAACCGCCAAGCAAAAGTTGGCACCCGATCATTTTCACCGCCCACGAAAATGGAACTTCCGATTTCCGCTCCTGGCTTCTGAGCATGCGCAGTACGCTACCTTCGCTGAGTTTATCAACGCTGAGATGGTCGTGCAAACCGCAGCAGACAGGATGCCGAAGCGAGAAGTGAAAGAAGGGAAAGGGCGGCCTAAAAAGGTAGCAAATGCCGACCAGCGGCTGTGGACTGTCCAGAAACATTATCGAAGTGGCTCATAATAAAGAAAGAACTCAGTTTTAAGACGATGAGGAGGTTGTTTGTGTGTATGGCATCATTAACATAATGCCGGACTGCGGAACTCGCCGCCGTGCCGGTGTAACGTCAGTGAATTCTGTGGTTTCTTTTGAGAAAAGACCAACTTGCCTGGCATNAAAATCCACATGAAACTAGCAGAAATGTCGTAGATTTCAAATGTAAAAAAAAATTGATAGGTCGTCCTGCTCGTTTCACTGCTATCCACATAAATGTATTCCTCACGCTTTTTGCAACTGCCACCAGGGGAGCCACCTCCTGGAACTGGCCTAGACGACAGGCCCATTTACTGACGGTCATACATTGTCCACATCCACAGATATGACAATATTCAAATACTGACAGATTCAGTATTGCTTCTACTATTCAAAAATCAAGCAACCGACGACAAACTCATAACAGTTGCGCCTACACACCTGCCACATCTCAATCAAAAGAAATCGACTTTTTTATACGCACTATCGTATGGGGTACACATGCGGACCGATACAAAGCTAACTGTGTACTGCAACCTAGAAGCACATACATGTACATGTAGCGTCAACACCATTGGTGATGACGTCAAAACGTTGTGCGGTCAGATTGAGGTGGGATTGCATGGACTACGGTATTAAATATTCGCTTTTATTTGTTCCCCCGGGTTTTCAAGCCAATCCAGCTGCTGTCATTCAATAACTAACACAGGTAAGTGATTTTTTTTATTTTCGTGCCCTTAGTTGTTTATACGGCCCACTCAAACTTTGCATCGAGCAAAATGTGTATGACATGTATGAGTGAGACACTGTCCTGATCATGACGCGATGACGTCAACTGAAGGCTATGTAAATTACGCCTACAACTATACAAAAAATGTCCTAGGCTGCATTCCTTCCACCAGGGCTCTCCACGGAGCATGGTCGTGAGGAACGAGAGGACAATTCCGGGAATTGACAAAAACACTAAAACGCATCCTTAACATTATGCCAATACAGTTTCATAATTTCGTTGTACTGTTTTATTAAGGTTGAAAGAAAATGCATCAACACACAATACACATAGACGAATTTCCTATCGAATATTGACCTAAATTTCATTGTGTTCAAGGTCATGAATGACGTTTTATGGGATTGTGTGTCACGTGAATGCATATTGTGATGACGTTTTTCACGGAGTATGATTCTTTTTCACATATTTTGATGACATTTTTGTATATTTTGATGACGTTTTTCACAAAATCTGGTCGAAATTTTTCCATAGCCAGAACAGTAGGGCGTAATACTATATATTTCATGTATTGATTATCTAACCTTTGGACGCCCTAAAAATCGATATTGTCAGCTGAGCGTATCGCCCATGGGCGACTTGTTAGATTTTCTGCTACATCACTAGAGATCGAATTGTGTTTGCAAATTTGACTTTACTTTGCAGCTCAATGCAACCCTATCCCTTTCTACGGTGGTATTCTCAAACAATCCACCGGCAGATTAGGCTCACCGTGCGCTGTCAATAGCACAGATTTGGACGAACCCATAACGGCGAACAAATCAGCGTGCCTGGTTTGTCATCCAGGATTCAATATAATGGTAGGAGATCGTATGGTAGCCGGCTCAATTCGGGTGAGGTGTGGTCCTGATGGGAGATGGGACACACGTTTCCAGTGTAAAAACCAGATTGGTAAGCAAGTTGTATATAATGCCATGAAAATTCCACGATCATGCAAATTGATCACCAAATTGCGTGTTTGAACCAGTACGGATGTTCTGTAGTTCCATTTTTCGTTGCAAACAAGCCGAAGGCAACATTGGGTGAGGTCAAATATTCGGTTTAGTCAGGTTTTAATGCCAAGTCTTCAGAAAGTTTTTAGACTAAAACCAACATTTGACCTCCCTCCAAGTTTTATCTTAAAACCCGATTAATACTCTCTTAAGAAAGTTTTAAAACCTGAGTATTAAAACTTCTCGAGTTAAAACTTCGTTAATCCCAGCAGGAAGCTGAAGTTTTAAAAATTTTAATGGAAAATGCATTGGGCGAGGTCTTAGTCCCTAGGGGCTAAAACTGTGGGGGTCTACATTCCCCAAGTGAGACGGCCGATGAAAGTGCTCCCATGTATGGGGTGATGGACTTGAACTGCGTCAACAAAATGCTGGCAGATGCACCTCCCGTGTGTCCCAAATGTGACTGTTCAGGGAAGAAATTTCTTCATGTTATTGGGAACGACAACGGCTTGGCTATGAGACTCTATATACTGTGCAGTGATTGTGAAGAAGTTCTTTCTGAGGGGTATTCAAGCAGGCGTATTGAAGGTGGTAACTCTGCTTTCGACGTAAATAAGCGTGCCATCTTCGCAATGCGAGCTATAGGGTGTGGATATAGTGAACTGAATAACTTTTCAATGTGCATGAATATGGGGTCAGCAATGCACCATTCAACGTTCATAAAGACGGTGAAAAAAATGCAAACAGAACTTGAGAACATGATTGTCGAACTGCTTCGATTTTACGGCGATGCTGTCAAAAAGGCTCATGATGATGACGGAGCTGAAGTACTACCTGATGGTTCACGGTGTATATGTGTGAGCTTCGATGGATCGTGGCACAAGAGGTTTCGTGGAAGCAAATATGGTGTTGGGTTCATAATAGACAGTCTGACTGGGTTGGTGGTGGACATGGATGTGCTAAGTACACATTGCTTTGGCTGTAGATTTGCTCCGGATAAAGATGAAGTGGATGACGATGGGAATAACTTGTATGAAAGGTGGCTTGAACAGCATGACCCAGTATGTGAAAAAAACTATGACGGTTCGGCACAGTCTATGGAGACTGCATTGGGGCTGATCTTATGGAAACGGTCCAAGGAGCTGCATAACTTGGTGTACAAGAAATACCTGGGAGATGGTGATACACACACATTTGATAAACTGCAAAATGCCAAAATCTATGGGGATGATGTACAACTTGAAAAAGTTGACTGTGTAAATCATGTTGCGAAACGCATGGGTACTGCTCTCAGGGAATTCCATGACAAGACGCCAGCCAAAAACTTACCAGAAAAGGGACGATTCCAGAAGGATGTGATACCCAAACTACAAGGATACTACGGAAAAGCGATAAAAAACAATGCTGGTTCTGTAGATAGGATGTATGATGCAGTCTGGGCTACATGGTTCCACATGACCAGCACAGATTCTAAACCACAGCATGACAAATGCCCTCCTGGGGAAACTTCCTGGTGTTGGTACAACAGGGCAATTGCCAAGGGTGAGGAGCCCGGTCGTCACAAGAACCATGACTATCTGTGTCCCACTGTTGCTGCAGGATTACGCCCCATCTATGAAAAAATGGCTAACAAGGATCTACTTCAGAGGTGTGCCAAAGGCATGACAACAAATCCAAATGAATCTCTCCACAACTTGGTGTGGGATATCTGTCCAAAAGGAAAGTTTGTTTCTGCCACACAGGTCCGCTTTGCATGTGTTCAGGCCATGATGAAGTTCAACGAAGGCCACATTGGTGTCAGCAGGTCACTATCATCCCTGAACTTACCAGTTTCTCCTGAAGCAGCTGCAAGGATGAGGCATTCAGATATGCACAAGGAGAGGAGGTCACAGGACAAAATGTGTGTTGTGGGGCGAAAGGCAAGAGCCAAGCGGAAGCTTGATGCTGCAAAATCAGCAGCCCAGAAGCGAAAATGGGAGGGCACCACATATGGTTATGGACTGGAGGGTAGGGATGACACCACTAGTGACAGTGAAACAGATAGTGATTAGACTGGGGGGAATAATGAAGTCATCAGGCATGCAAATATGTGGAATTTATTGAGAAAATATGTACAGGACTTTGTGCAAACATGAACCAAAACTTTAGATCGCGATTTCTCAAAAAGTGGTTTTCGGAGGAACTGACCTTCTTGTTGTCTAAATAGCTTTGGATCTACTCAATGAAATGAACTGAAATTTGGCATGAAGCATACCAGGGACATGTACTTCAATGTGTGCAAGTTACAAAAAAATCTATTCATAAGGGTCCGAATGGCAGGGGGGCGTCTCAAAAATTGACAATGTCCATTTGGCGCTGCCAGGTGAGGTAAAGTGCCACCAAATTTTTATTTTTCAATAAAATCATTCCAGAATGGCATACATTGTAGATTTGTATCACAGAAACACATTCCTGAAGTCAGTTTTTCAAAATCTAGTATAGTTTTGGAGGTAATTAGACAACAAGGGCAAGCGGTAAAAAAATCCAATATGGCCGCCGTTACCATGGCAACCAGGTCACCGACCCCCAAAATTAAAATCTTTCCTCAAGGGCCATCATACTACAGTAGATGGGTTTCCTAGCCCCAGAAATAAAAACAAATTTCCAGAATATAGAGGACCTCCTTAGGAGCTGGACGTCCAAGTTGTAAACACGATATTCACTAGTCTCGGTCACCCAGCCGAATCTGAGGATCGAACGTTTGTGTCGCAGTACCTGCGGAACGAAACGGTTGGCTGCGTGAGACTACATATTCACTTCAGTACATATCACCGATAATAGGTGGCAGCACAGCGTGGATAGAGAACCAGTGAGTGGTTGAGTGAGTTGCATTGGACCGGGCACCAGTCTAACGATCATGGGGCGCTACTCAGGTGCTGCCACCTTCACGAAGGAATAAAACTAGTTTGCCGACCACTGTTTGTAAACAAACTGGTTTGTTTACAACTTGGACGTCGAACTCCTTTAAGACTACCCCAGTGGCTGCAATGGAGATAGAGGCCGATGTTCCTCCACTTGACCTGTTCATTGATTCGATGGTCCTTAAGAAGAGAATAACTGCCCATTTCATGCCATCCGATGCTCCAGGGAGGATCCGTAGAAGTTCTGCCCCACACAGTTTCTACCAGAGATCAAAGCGACTCCTCAAGATGAGAAAGATCACACTGCCGTCCAAATCAAGTGAAGTCCATCTTTTGTGGAACAAGCTCTCTTCTGCGACACTCCTCCATGGGAATGGGACCCTCCGGATTCACACCAGTCCATTCCAACAGATCTGCCAAAGTCACAGGCTCCTGAGTCTCTTCTTCAACAACTGTCTCTTGCTCTTATTCACGGAGATTACAAAGGCTGTATAGCAGTGTATACTGATGGTTCCCTTAATCCACCTCTGAATTCCCAGATCCCTGCAAAGACCCCTCCCCAGACCCCTGCAAAGACCCCTCCCCAGACCCCTGCAAAGACCACTCCCCAGGCCCCTGCAAAAACCCCTCCCCATGCCCCTGCAAAGACCCCTGCACAGACCCTTGGAAAGACCCCTCCCAGGGCCCCTGCTAACACCCCTTAACAGACCCCTCCCCAGGCCCCTGCAAAATACCCCTGCTTGGACAGGGGCTTCTGCAGGGGTTTATTTGCATATTTCATCTCCTGCAAAGCCCCCTGCAATGACACCTGCAAAGGCCCCTCCACATACCCCTGCACTTGCAGGGGCCTCCTTCTGCAGGGGCCCTGCTTGAATTTATAATGACCCCTGATAAACCCACTGCTGAAACCCCTGCAAAACCCCCTGCCTAAAAGTGAGGGTTGGCATAGGGTCTATTACATTGCCATAACTCATTTGAAATTTCACTTTTTGATGAGAGTGTTTATTTTGCAGGTGTAAAAATGGCATTCGTTACATTTGGAGGTGAAAGGTGGTCGGACTTAGTCCAAGATGAAGATGACGTAGTTGTTGAATCGGAGGAAACTGTTGAGATAAAAGGTACGACGTCTGAGAAACTTGTAATAACTTTCGACAATTCTTGCTTCGAAATCAGATAGCGGTGAATGCGAATCTGACGATAATGATGACGATTTTAACAGAATTTACTCTGAATTATCTCCAGGGGCTGATGCGACACCAACATTATCATTCCCACAACTAGTCACCCCACCCACCACAACAGCAACGCCACAGCGACCAATTCCTGCCCCCAGACGATGTATTACAAAATCAACGACATGTGATTCAAGAATAATGTTCAACAGACAGCATTACGTCAAACGAATCGATATGAAGAAATATTCTCCCCATATAATCAAATTACTCCTAAAAAATTTCGATCCGAGCGTGCGGCCGGCGTGCATCGTCAAATTGTTTGACGACATCATGGACACCAACATAATGGGTGTGATTTTTGTTTCGGTCGTCCAAGCAGCCGTAGGACGCACCAACAATGGATTCGTAATTTTGGGCGGACCATCGAAGCAACTTTTACACGACAAGGTTGAAACGGTTCTGGATATTAGCGACATTACGCATGGTCTGAACCATACGCGGCACTATGGGAACCCGAGGGAGGATATGGCCACGGTGTTCCAGTGGCTAACCAACCATTATCACTCATTATCAAATACTGCAAAAAGCATAAGATTGCGAAGTCCATTTCACGCAAGGTGAGGGGGACCTTCCACCCTTCCACCCCAAGCCCTCTTCCAACCCCTTCACCCGAACCACTGTCACCCTTGCCCCAGCTACACTGACACTATTCTGCGACCCAGCCCCTCCCCCCAAAACACAAAGACCCATTTCCAAAGAAGAAACTCGTAGTGAAACCAGATACATGGAAGGAGCAACCTACATCTACCACAGGTTCAGCTACGTTTGAGAGTACAACCCAAACCAGACCGCCACTGGCCCACCAACCGACCACCAATAATAGAAAGGAAACACCAGGAAGTCCTGATTCTGGTGGCTCTCCACCGGCACACCTTCCCGTGCAAACATCTGGCAGCGTTGGCTGGATCTGGCCCACATCTACCCAAAAATCGTTTCTCCATCAATACCAATGTTCTCCACACCAGTTAAACAACGGGCAGCCCGCCCCTCTTAAAAATACCAATGGCAAAATCCACCCCTCTTAAAAATGGCCCGCCCCTCTTAAAAATTCGTCCGCCCTAATATTTATGGTTTAGATCACTCAATTATGCATCTTACGCCCCTCTTAGACCAAAACCCGTGGAGAACCTGCAATACCTATTGCCTTTAGCCGAGATTGGAACAATTGCTTCCAATCCTAATCTTGTCAGCTATTTTAGCAACCTTTGTTCTTTCCATAAAAAACAAGAAGAAGCCTTTGAAAAAGTCAGTGGTTGGGTGAATAAGTGCGAGGCCAAGCGGAGAGCTTATGAGAGCAAAACTGGGGAAACTACGAAATTAATGAAACGTCAAGAAAAAGTCACATACAAATATCTAAAATCGGCACTTCAACAGTACAAGAGGAAGAAAAGGTACTGATTACTAGCACTGTGTGTGTTGGCCAGTCTGATATCGACAGTGGCTCCACCTATCACACAAGCCATTACCAACGAAAAAGCCGGCGTTGCCTTTTGTAGAACGTTATCAAAAAATTCAGAAGTTATGAATAAGTTTTTGTCATATTTCAACGACAAAACAGCGGGCCAAGACAAATGCAAGTGTTGCACTTTTCATTGTTTGCCCATCGTGTAAGAAGCAATTCCCCGATCAGCGGCAAACCTTGTGGCAAGAAGGTTATTGTTGGGGGGAGGGGGGTACCACTTGTTCATGGGCGGTTGTCTTTGGGGATATGGTCGGTGGGGCGGTGGGTTACCCCGGGTTAAACGAATTTGCCCCGTGTTAAAACGAATCTGCCCAGGGTAAAATTCGTAATCCCACTAGTAAAAGTGGTGAGGCACGCCCAGGGTCAAGATCCCCGGTGCAATTTCGTAGTCTAAACACGCACGGTCCTGTGATGTGCCCCGGAGTAAACGCCAGTGTTGCAGGACAACTGAAATTGGCGCCTCCATTTTGACTGTATACTAGCAGTATGAACAGAGGTTACCCCGGTTCCGTTTACATGCTTTGAGAAATTTGTAACCTGATATGGGCCGAATCTACTGACCCGGTTTAATTCGCGTAATGTAAATGAGGCTTTATACTGACAGCCTCCTTACTTTTTCCACAGACTTATTCGGCAGCAGCTATGGCTGAAAAACCTGATGAATTGGAAGAGCTCCAGGCTATGGTGAGCGAGGAGTTGGACGGTATAAAAGAGTTCGTTGTAGACGAGCTAACCAAAATAAACGAGCGCGTGGCCAAAATTGAAGAGCGTGTCGCGGCGCTAACGCTACACACCCCTCCAGAGGAGCCTGTGAGGCCAAAGGTCCCAAATAAAGAAAACACACCCCTCCAGTATCAGAGGAGCCTGTGAGGTCCAAGGTCCCCAAAATGAAAGAGGTCCAAAAAAGAAAACCAATTCCGAGGAAAATAAGTGACATCGAAAGCCCAAGATGGCAGAAGCTTCTAAACGATTTTAAGCAAACCTGCACAATGCAGGGGTTTATTTGCATATTTCATCCCCTGCAATGACACCTGCAAAGGCCCCTCCACATACCCCTGCACTTGCAGGGGCCTCCTTCTGCAGGGGCCCTGCTTGAATTTATAATGACCCCTGATAAACCCACTGCTGAAACCCCTGCAAAACCCCCTGCAAAACCCCCTGCCTTAAAGTGAGGGTTGGCACAGGGCCTATTACATTGCCATAACTCATTTGAAATTTCACTTTTTGACGAGAGTGTTTATTTTGCAGGTGTAAAAATGGCATTCGTTACATTTGGAGACGAAAAGTGGTCGGACTTAGTCCAAGAGGAAGATGACGTAGTGATTGAATCGGAGGAAATTGTTGAGATAAAAGGTACGACTGTCTGAGAAACTTGTAATAACTTTCGAAAATTCTTGCTTCGAAATCAGATAGCGGTGAATGCGACTCTGACGATGATGATGACGATTTTAACAGAATTTACTCTGAATTATCTCCAGGGGCTGATGCGACACCAACATTATTCATTCCCACAACTAGTCACCCCACCCACCACAACAGCAGCGCCACAGCGACCAATTCCTACCCCAGACGATGTATTACAAAATCAACGACACACGTGATTCAACTGCATCAACGTCGGGTGCAAATCGGCCAAGAATAATGTTCAACCAACAGCATTACGTCAAGCGAATCGCTATGAAGAAATATTCTCCCCATATAATCAAATTATTCCTCAAAAATGTCGATCCGAGCGTGTGGCCGGTGTGCATCGCCAAATTGTTTGACGACATCATGGACACCAACATAATGGGTGTGATTTTTGTTTCGGTAGTCCAAGCAGCCGTAGGACGCACCAACAATGCGTTCGTAATTTTGGGTGGACCATCGAAGCAACTTTTACACGACAACGTTGAAACGGTTCTGAACATCATCAAAAAGAAAGCTCTTGGCAGTAACCTCAACATTCAATATGCAAATCAAAGGAAAATGGCAAAATGTCCATGAACAAAAAGGAAAATGGCAAAATGTCCACGAACAAAAAGGAAAATGGCAAAATGTCCATGAACAAAAAGGAAAATGGCAAAATGTCCACGAACACATGAAGTGGACATTGATTGGTCAAAAGATATGCGGCTACCCAACAAAGATCTGAGAAAATTCTGAAACCCTTCTTAGAAAACCTCAAATGACATTTTAAATATGGAGACATTCATGGGACGGGTGCAAACCGCATCAAAAGAAATGTTTATGGATAATCTTGATGACTCCAATAGGAGAACATTATAGAGTCCATTCAACAATGAACGATCATTTGTTTACTGTACCCTAATTGGCGAATCTGATCAAGTCAATAAAAGCCATTTCCGGTGTCTACATTTTTTTAACTGGGATTTTAGCCAGCATTTGCGATCAGGTAAACCACAGTTTGAGAGTAGCATAATTGAGTGCACTATATCCTTACGTTAATGATTTTTGCATGTCCTTATTCGCAACACCAAAATCATCATTGACGAATCAAAGCACGGAAAAAACTGCGTACTGACTTTGACCAAGAAGTTGTTGTGGAAAAAGCAGCAAATTTTGAGAGTTGAGAGTAATCCATATCATGTCTGGCAGTAGATTCTATGTGAGTTGAGAGTAATCCATATCATGTCTGGCAGTAGATATGTGAGTTGAGAGTAATCCATATCATGTCTGGCAGTAGATTCTGTGTGAGTTGAGAGTAATCCATATCATGTCTGGCAGTAGATCCTATGTGTCTGAAACAACATAATCTCTCAGATATTTTATCAGTTACCAACCAAAAATTCATTTTTTTAAGGTTCAATGCAGAAACACAACAAAATGCATGCACAATTCCAGGCCTATTTGAGCATTTCAGGTGCTCAACATGTCCCTACAGGCGATGTGCTCAACTGACATTGTTGGTATAGTACTACATGTAGTACAGTTTTATTTTCACAGTTGTTCTTGTTCATGTGTCAGGGTCGAATGAGTTGTAGTTATTTTGATACCGTACGGTATTTGTTGTAGTTTGGAAGTGAGTCGTGGATTGGCGCTGTGGTCGGCCGTGTGCCGCCCTTTGAGTAATATAATTGTTGAAGTCATTCCACCCCTTGCTCCCAAGCTTGCCACACTGTATTTTCTTTAACTCCATCCAAATTACATTATGTTCTTTTAATTTTCTAGCGTCTGACTGTGTTATTTCTTAAGCTGGTGCTCTCACTGCGCTGTAACACAATCATACCCTAGTAGACAAACTTTGTTGAACTGACCCACACAGGAAGTGAAGAAAAATTAAGGTAGGCCTACTGGTCCTATCAATTTCAGTTTGACATATTGCCTCTTGGCCATGTTGGCTGCCGAGTCATCTGGGTTTCCCATTTTAGGGAACATGTCCCCTGGAAGGCATAATGTTTGACAAGTATTTTTGGTTCTATTTCGAGCCCTACCTAGGGCCTACCACTCCACCAAGTTT
Source organism: Notospermus geniculatus (assembly GCA_002633025.1). NCBI lineage: Eukaryota > Metazoa > Nemertea > Pilidiophora > Heteronemertea > Lineidae > Notospermus > Notospermus geniculatus. Next base: position 9,614 of record NMRB01003914.1, on the reverse strand, counting down.
CACGGGCTCAGGCATGTCAGGGCCTTGCGCTGGTGCTATTAATTTGGGAGCTGGAGAGCACCAAATCAGCAAAATATTACAGATAAATGACCCCCTGAAGGTCATTCACCTTTCAGGTAAATGACCTTCAGGGGGTCATTTACCTGAAATATTTTGCTAGTTTGCTGCCCAAATTAGCAAAATATTTCAGGTAGATGACCCCCTGAAGGTCATCTACCTTGCAGGTAAATGACCTTCAGGGGGTCATTTACCTGAAATATTTTGCTAATTTGGGTGCTCACTAGCAGCCAAATTAATAGCACCATAGGCCTTAGACTTTCCATTTGGGCACTGCCACTTAGGCCTTGGAAATTTTCTGAATTTTAGGGTGACCAAGGCCACACCCAGGGGCACAAGGCCACTCTGAAGAAGGCACTGAGGGCACCACGGCCACAAAATAAGCTTTATATTTCGCTGCCATTCCAATCATTTGTATAGTTTAGCTAATAGTTGCCTGTAGTGTAGTATACTATTTTCTTTTTGCCAGCAGTGTGTTTTAGATTGCAAATTAACTTTGTCATGCGAGTTTTTCGTTGAGTTGGGTTTGACATGTTTGATGCTAAGAAGGGCAGGGCGGCCATCCGAACTGGAGGGGCACAGCCACTTTGGCAGCATTGATTTTGGAGTTTTTAAGGGCAGCACGGCCAAGAGCAGGGTTTTAAGGGCAGCACGGCCAAGAGCAGGGTTTTAAGGGCAGCATGGCCAAGAGCAGGTCATTGACAGCAATGGCCATCGATGAATTTATGCCCTGATGAATGATGAAAGTGTAACTGAAAGGCCTACACTTCAGACATGACATCATTTTTGACACCGGTAAAGTTTAACTTTAATCATGATAACAAGAACTGTCATTTTGAGCGATTAAGACCGAGGAACCTGCCAAACCTCCACCACTAGGAGGAGCTGTGAGCTGATGTCCCTTTTTTACGACATCTCGTCCACGTTGCCCCATGTCAATGATGTCATGACGTGACGACAGAACCTCCACCACTAGGAGGAGCTGTGAGCTGCTGGACCTTTTTCACGACATCTCATCCACGTTGCCCTGACGCGACGACATTGCATTGCTTTGCCCTGTTTTCGACATCGTCGGTACAACCACTCACAGCGCCGACCTGCCGGGATACAAAGTTTGCCAGGTTCTCCACTGATGTCAATATTATGCCAATTTCCCTGAAAAAAAATCTAAAATTCTGGGTCACATATCATAACTCCTGTCCCTTAAATGCCATCAAAAATCTTGGAAATTTTCCAACTCAAGTTCAGAAATTGCAGGCAGACAGCCTGCTACCATAAAGGAATCAACCATAAAGGTTTAGCTGCGAACGATGAGCAGCTTACTGAGGGATACACTTCATGTGTTGCCACCAGATGTCTCTCACTGCCTGAATTTCGGCCTTACGTAATGGGCACGAACTTCAACTTTTTTTGTGGTGAAGGGGTACATGAACGTGTGAATTGATGCTTGCATTCCATTTCTGAGGATAACAGAGCTATTTTCAGCACAATTAGTGTTCCACGTGCAAATGTATGTTAGCCTATTCAAATGTACAGAGATGACCCTGCGCTCACATCGTTCGTGGGGTTCTCATTAATTCACTCCTTTTGTATCATAAGATCAGCTTATCGGAATCCAACAAAATTTGCCTAAACATGCAAAAGGGTCTTGCCTGTCATGTGGCGGAGTCAGAATGCAAATCTGTTGAGGTTTAAAGGGATACTGTCCACATTTATAAAATGCTAAATTTGTTAGTTGAACCTTTATGGTTGATTCCTTTGAGCTGCATCCTGAAGAAGTCAGGTCCTCTTAGCTTAGCTCCCTAACTCGCACGCACGAGGCCCTGAACAAACCAGCAGCATTCCCTGGAGTACTACCTACAGAATCCGCTAAATCCGCCAGATCCGCTGATTCCGCTAATTCTACATGGCCGGGGCACAGCCACTTTGGCAGCATTGATTTTGGATTTTTTAAGGGCAGCACGGCCAAGAGCAGGGTTTTAAGGGCAGCACGGCCAAGAGCAGGTCATCGACAGCAATGGCCATCGATGAATTTATGCCCTGATGAATGATGAAAGTGTAACTGAAAGGCCTACACTTCAGACATGAGATCATTTTTGACACCGGTAAAGTTTAGCTTTAATCATAATAACAAGAACTGTCATTTTGAGCGATTAAGATCAAGGAACCTGCTGACCCTCCACCACTAGGAGGAGCTGTGAGCTGTTGGACCTTTTTTACGACATCTCATCCACGTTGCGTCATGTCAATGACGTCATGACGCGACGACAGAACCTCCACCACTACGAGGAGCTGTGAGCTGTTGGACCTTTTTTACGACATCTCATCCACGTTGCACCATGTCAATGACGTCATGACGCGACGACATTACATTACTTTGCCCTGTTTTTGACATCGTCGGTACAACCACTCACAGCACCGACCTGCCGGGATAAAAAGTTTGCCAGGTTCTCCACTGATGTCAATATTATGCCAATTTCCCTGAAAAGAAATCTAAAATTCTGGGTCACATATCATAACTCCTATGTCCCTTAAATGCCATCAAAAATCNCCGCCGCAATGCATTTACCAGTTGTTGTTACGAATAAAACGGGACGTTTTATTATTTTTGGTTCACTTTGGACAGACGCGAGCAATCCGCTTTAATTCCTGTAGAAAGATGTACAAGCCATTTTATAATGACGCAACATCAACAGGTTTTGAAATGACGTCAATGACGTCACTGCAGTCGCCCCGCTTGCAGCGCCGACCTGTGCTGTGGGGATAAACATGCAAGTTCCTCCTCACTCAGAAATCATTTTGCCTTCAAAACACTAGCTGGATTAACCTTCCTGCACTCAACGACCAATGAAAATCTGACCATGACTGTGACTCCTCCTCGTGTCCCACTGTTGTTGTCCAATCAGAATGTTCTCCTTGCATCCCATTGTTCACTGTCTGTGTCCCACTGTTGTTGTCCAATCAGAATGTCCGTTACAGCACCATTCAAATACTGCCTTCTTTCGTATAGCATCAACTATCCAGGCGTGAATGAACCAGGTATTCCCGGCGTTATCTTCTCAAATAGCCGACCTTTAAATAAAGAGAGAAGGAGTCAACTTCAAACTCACCCAACCAAGAAGTGAAGAAAAGGTCCAACATGAAACACCACAAATCCACGCAAGAAACATCACATACACTACAAGCAGTCGCGCACAACGCTGATTTCTTATGTGTACACATGCTGTGTGTAAATTGCACTGCTTGAAATGTAGTGCACGTGTTAGATTGGTACCACAAAACTCCACTAGGTGGATATCTATCTAGCAGAGGATCATGGGACATGTACCAATCTCCAGTCCCCTCATCATATGTGACCTGCTGTGGAAAAACCAGACGCATGTCGTTCAGAAGGTGAGCCTCAACGAACTAAGATGACACCAGGAGAGAATGGAAGAAATAGATCATTTCAGATTTCACAATAGACAGAAAATATTGAAACTGACAAACATTTGGGGCCGATTTCACAAAGGGTGTTTAAGACTTAGACGCGTGTAACTTCACTAAATGCACGCACTTCCACCATGCATTTGACGAAGTTACACGCGTCTAAGTCTTAAACGCCCTTTGTGAAATCGGCCCTTGGTCTCAACCTGCCAAGCTGAGAGCGACTTGCGTCTGCTTTTGTCAGACATGTCAGAGTGGGTCGCATATATTGCATTTGCTGGCCACTACGAGGAGATAAAAATAGGCCTATATTCATCATTATACATGTTCTAGGCCAATACAGATCAATCGCATTGTTCAAAAGTTCTGTCAGGGAACTGCGCCTAGTGTGACTGTGACTGTGACATAACCAGCGGAAAACTGACATACAAACTGGCATCGATTGCAAAACTTGACACAGTCACGGTCACACTAGGCGCACTTCCCTGACAGAACTTTTGAACAATATGATTGATGTGTATTGGCCTAGAACATGTATAATGATGAATATAGGCTTATTTTGATCTCCTCGTGGTGGCCAGCAAATGCAATGTACATGTATACAGTAATTGAGAGGGTAATTCTCTCTGACAGTGCCGGTTTTCTCCGGGTCACTCTGGTTTCCTCCTACCATACATTAACTTTGCCCAAAGCCAAGTGGCTAATAATTACGCCATATTAGGCAGCAGGCTTGCGATTCAATATTCATACAACTTTTTTTAATACGGTACTCACATGAAATCCATTGATGAACCGTAAAGACGGTGGTATTTTACGTGTGGCCTCGATCAGGGAGGAGAGCATCATGAAATCCATTGATGAACCGTAAAGACGGTGGTATTTTACGTGTGGCCTCGATCAGGGAGGAGAGCATCATGAAATCCATCGATGAACCGTAAAGACGGTGGTATTTTACGTGTGGCCTCGATCAGAGAGGAGAGCACCATGAAATCCATTGATGAACCGTAAAGACGGTGGTATTTTACGTGTGGCCTCGATCAGGGAGGAGAGCACCTTTAAACAGGGTGTTGATAGAAGTTCAATGCTGTGTACGATCATGTCATGTGACCAGAGATCCGCTGTCCTGAAAACAAACAAATTAAAGTTCATTCACTCAAAACACTCAACAGGACCTGTCAGCGAGTTGACCAATAGGTGTCACTACGGCCCAATTCAATGCATATAGCGGACCCATTCATTCTTGATTGAGGACCAATCACGTCAATTTTCCTGTGTATTGGTCCACTAGAACTTTGTTGCCATCTTTTGGCAATACGTGCGGCTGATAATTTCTAGCAAGTCTGGTAACACACCCACATGGGAGACATTTTGCCGTCAGCAGCAGTTAGCGGTCCTAGAGCATCATGAAATTTGACGTCACAGAGAAGAAATGCACACCACAACGTCATCCATAATGCCACCAAATGGCAAAACTTTGAACTTTGACCTCTGTGAGGTCAAATAAATGAAATGGCCAGGGCCATTGTGCTCACCTCTGTGACAGAGTATGAAGTGTGACTAGCCTGCTGATACACCGAGTGGTGAAGGATTAGTGCAGAAACATCGTAACATTTACTACCGATGAGATATGGCCAAAGTCAATTTTTCAAGATGGCTGCCTGGAGCCATGTCAAAGTCTAATCGACTCGAAATTTGGCATATAAGTAGAGGGTACCAAGACACATATTTAGGCACGGTTAAGGCATCCTAGCTTCTACTAGTTATGAGGTGTGGGTCGAAGTCCATTTTTAGCTCACCTCTGTGAGGTGAGCTTCTCTAATGGTGTGTCGTCCGTCGTCCGTCGTCGTCCGGTGTCGTCCGTATTCGTTAACAGGGGTGGCACATTTCTAAACCGCTTGGGTTACAAACTTGAAATTTGGTGTACAGGTACCCTGTGGTAAAAACTATCTCTGGACTGAAACGTAGCGCTGCTGCTTGTACACTCTGGCCTGTAGAGGGCGCTTTGTGAAAACCTTCTTTCGGCCCGTATCTCCTGAACGCTGTTAGCTAGAACCACGAAACTTTTGTGGTGGGTTCCTCTGATGAGACTACATCCAGTGCTCGAAAAGTAGCTATTTTACTCGCCATTGGCGACCAGGAATTTACACTTGGCGAGTTGTTTACGAAGGCAGGACGCCATTTGGCGAATAAAATTTACAATTTTTGAAGATATAATTCGCCAAATGATATTTGTGAAAGCACACTTTTGAAAATAAGGCCTTGGCGCAAGAAATGCAGACATAACCCCAATGGCGCCAAAAGAAGCTTCGTCGGCCATGTCGGCACGGTAACCAACATCGAAATTGGAATCAATCGATCGCAGCGCCCCCAAAATCATCGCTGTGGCCAAATTTTGAACTAAGCCAGAGGACTTTTGGGGCGCTGCGATCGATTCCTCGAATGTGCGCGGGAACGAAATAGAACAAGCACAAAGCAAAGGCGTGCAGTTAGTATCCACTAAAGATTTCATTTATGCAATTATATAAATTATTTAATCCAAAAACTTGCTTATGTATCATAATCTGGCCAAGTCCAAGGATATCCTTCTCTGTAGTGATCATTTACAGACCTTTTCTGCTACCTCGATCCGCCAGCAAGTGCCCAGAGTTTGTTTTTATACATACCCCAGTTCGTCAATCTTCGGCCTTTCCTCGGCAACTTCCGACGTCTGCGTTGCAGATTTGGTAACTTCGACGAAATTTTATTTCATTTAAGATCTGACCATCATCATCATTGATCTACGGGGATTTTATGCATTTTAAACGAAAATTTGTAGCTGTCNTAGTAAATGTTACGATGTTTCTGCACTAATCCTTCACCACTCGGTGTATCAGCAGGCTAGTCACACTTCATACTCTGTCACAGAGGTGAGCACAATGGCCCTGGCCATTTCATTCAAGATGGCTCCCTGGTGGCCATATATTTGACGTCGAATCTGACTGAAATTTACCACATATTTATATGGTACCTAGATACATATTTTGACAAGGTTAAAACATCCTATCTACTCCTATTTATAAAATGTGGGTCAAAGTCCATTTTTCAAGATGGCTTCCTGGCGGCCATATTTGAAGTCCGATCGGGTTGAAATTTGGTGCATTTGTGCAGGGTGCCTAGATATATCTTCACACCAAATCACAACACTCTAGGTCAAATAGCCATGAAATGTGCCACCAAACAGTGAATTTTGAACTTTGACCACTGTGACCTTGAAAAGTAGGTCAAATCAAAAACCCGGGATTTATGCGATGTAGTCTCATCAGAGGAACCCACCATAAAAGTTTTGTGGTTGTAGCTAACAGCGTTCAGGAGATATGGCCGAAAGAAGGTTTTCACAAAGCGCCCCCTACAGGCCAGAGTGTACAAGCAACAGCGCTACGCTTCGGTCCAGAGATAGTTTTTACCATAGAATACCTGTACACCAAATTTCAAGTTTGTAACCCAAGCGGTTTAGAAACGTGCCACCCCTGTTAACGACGCCGGACGACACACCATGAGAGAAGCTCACCTCACAGAGGTGAGCTAAAAACCCGTATTATATATCATGTGACCTCATTAGACATACCTACGATAAAAATTTGGTGAGGATCCAACCAATGGTTAAGGCTGAATCGCACTTAAAATGCTTTCAGTTTTGGCCCCCTGGTGGCAGAATGGACAATCGGATTTCCATGAAAATTGGTCTGTGGTGACATATGACCCTGAGGTGCACGTGTGTCAAGTTTGAAGTCAGTATAGCCCCAGTGGCTGACTACGAGCTTCTGGATGTACATGTACTGTAGTTCCATAAATAGTCACCAAATGGCTCCACTTGAAAATGTACAAAACGTGCAATAACTTACTTATTTTTCAACGGATCATCACCAAATTTGTATTATAGGTACCGGTACATCTAATGAAGGTACATGATATATCATACGGGTTTTCAAATTAAACAATGTTTCTCGGTCACGCAGGTCAAAGTTCCATTTTCCAAAATGGCTGCCTGGCAGCGATCTTTGAAGTCTGATCATGCTGAAATTTGCTGTACACATGAAGGCTACACAGATACATGCTTGTTCAAGCTCAGAACATTCTAGCTGCAGCAGTTACTGAGCTGTGGGCCAACGCCCAATTTCCAACATAGCCACCTGGCGGCCATATTTGAAGTCCGAGCGGACCGAAATTGGGCGTAGACATAGAGGGTACCTTGATACATCATCACACCTAATTTGAACAATCCACGAAAAATAGCGACGAAACATCAGTGTTGTCACTAGGGGTGCAAGTAGGAGGCCTTGTCATAAAAGTAGGCGGCCAAGGGATGTTGGCAAGCTCGCAATACATCCGTGTTGCTAATGAATTGTTTTCACTTGGAAGATGATGGCACATCATTATGAAGGACTTTATATTTTACTTTATTTGAAAACTTTTGAACAACCTTGAAAATGTAGCCGGCCAAATTGACTCAAGTAGGCGGTCAATTTGGCCGGCGGCCGGCTTCTAATGACATCGCTGAACATGCCACCCAACAGTGAAATTTCGAACTTTGACCTCTGTGACCTTGAAAATAAGGTCAAATCAAAAACCCGATATGTCATGTATCCTCATCAGATGCACCTACAATAAAAATTTGGTGAGGATCCGATCAACGGTTAAGGCGAAATAGAACTTTAAAGGTTTTTGGTTAAGCCCCCTGGTGGCCGAAACTTGGTGTATGAGTTCTCTCACCTAGGGGTACATGTACACCAAGTTTCAGGTCAATAGCCCCAGCGGTTACAAAACGTGACCTGCCGACGGACGACGACGACGGACACCGCGTGACGACTATAGCTCACCGGTGGGCTAAAAATGCACGGTGGTTTGACTTTCGGCCTTGTGAACGATGTGACAACCTCTCTTTAACACCATGTCATTACCTTACCATGTCAACAACTCCACATGGCCACATAATCAGTCCTGATGCTGGAGACAATTAACATTCCAGAGTGCTTCGTTGAAGCAAGCAGCATCGGGTTTGACCTAGGAGTGTTACACTGATATTTTAAGCATTTATTTCACCACTAAAGTGTATCAGGGATAACCAACTGTCACCTCTCTGCTCAGAAAAGCCCAAGAAAACATTTCTTGTAAAGGAAAATTATCAAGGCCGGGTTTATTTGGCAAGCATGCTTGCCAAGCAGTTCCCTTTTTCGTCCTTATTTAGCAAGCATGCTTGCCATCTAATGCTGAATGAAATGGTCCATGGACCATGTGCTCACCGGGTTGGACATAATAGTCTAATGACAGAGGGAGGTACATATCAGTTATGAGCAATCTGGTAGTGTTACACTGATATTTTAAGCATTTATTTCACCACTAAAGTGTATCAGGGATAACCAACTGTCACCTCTCTGCTCAGGAAAGCCCAAGAAAACATTTCTTGTAAAGGAAAATTATCAATTCGTAATTCGTAAATGACCTACGAAGATTTAGGCCCATCCTCGTCAAGACGCAACGAATTTGCACGACGTCACGAAGAAGACGCAACGTCATACGTCAAAGTGATGACGTCATAGTCGAAACATATTCGTAATTCGGAAATTCGGAGACGTTGCGGAACCTCCCTAATAACGCAGCTGACTGTTCCTATTGTAATATAAAGACAGCAGTGTAAACTGAACTTTTCATTCCTACCTTGTAGCTTAACTCGAAACACCAACTTCTTCCTTATCACTAGAAGATGAAACTACGACAGAATGGAGGTTGATTTCAGTGTAGATAATCTCCTGGGTATTATCAGCTGGAATCAAGACCAAACATTATGACAGTGTAAAACAAAACTTGGGGTGTCACAGTGGTGTAGTGGTACCATTGGAGACCTGTCCCCTCCAAGGTTTGGGGTTCAATCCAGGGTCCCTAGCACTTCCTGTGACATATCAGGTGACTCCCTCTGACAGCAGAGGTTTCTCCGGGCACTCTGGTTTCCTCCTACTTGGCATTAAATATTTGCCCTGCTACATATAATGTGAAGATGGGTTACCATGGATTTTTAAAAAATTTCTGCAATCCATTGGCCACAGGATTTTTTCCGCATGACAAATATAGCGTCCAATGGAAATACCTAGTAAGTC
>NMRB01003913.1:0-31296 GCA_002633025.1 Notospermus geniculatus | reverse complement strand
CATTGTCCGTTTCCCGATTCGCACGGAAGCAACAATCCCCTGACTTCAGCCTCGTTCCCAGTCATCGCGCACCTGTGCATCTCACACGGATTCTCGTCTGCTGCGAAGGGCGCGTATCCAAATATCGCGAGATCTCGCGGCGAGGGCGACGGGAACCCGGGTGTGAATAGTCAAAAGTGAAAGAGGACTTTTAGTCTCGAGCAACCAGCCCCTCGTTCATACTCCGAGGTCGTCAGACCGATCGAGGGTCTGGCACAGAACAAAATTCTCGTTGTAATTAGGTCAGTGACCTTATTCCGATGATTCAAAATAAGGAGAGCTTCGCTGATTGGCTAGTCACTACCAATGCATCATGGGTCTGAAAAGTTGGTGACGTAGGCAGGTAGGCTGTAGTTTTACTCGCATGCTGCATGCTTTTTGCATTGATTGTGCATGCATGCATGCAGTGCAGTGTAGTTGTGTTCTACGTCATCGTCGGTAGATTGTCCGCCATGATGGTTTTACAAGTCCAGGTAACCATATGGACCAGACTCTAAAATTGGAAATGTAAGAGTCTGGTGGAACGAGACTAGAGGACTTTCTGAACCTTTCACAGCACCTGATGTGATGGTTACTTTAGGCAGGTCGATCGAAATTTAGGCTTCATCGACGACTCACGATTGTGCCGCCATTGATTCTAAAGAGTAAATTTCACTCAAATAGCCAGATTGCCTTTCATGACTGCAAGCCTTTACTAATGGTATCGTTTACAGAGAAACCGGTCCCATGGACACGATGTATCGTCTATAAACCAAATATAACTGAAAACACGTATCGGGTTTTGCACAATTCCACCTTCTTCTTCCCTGACAGTGGATTTGAAAGTAACTCAAAACTACAAGTTGGTTTAGAGTATAATTATTTATTCTTATTGTTATACACTGAGAAAGGAGGTCAGAATGGGGTCTCAAAAAAAGCTGTAATTACATTGTACAATTTTCTGAATGGAACGCGTATGAGGCAAATAATTCTACCAAAAGAAGAGAGATGCGTTGAGCATCTTTTTGACCCTTTTCAAGTAGGGCGTAAAATCTCCATCACATTTGACATGGCTGAAGTCGCAATTTGGTGTTACCTACCACGTGTAGAGAGAACGTCTTTGACAATATACAAATCTTTCTGTGAATATATTGATAACGAAATTATTTGCATCCTGTTAGCCAATTCCACAATTCTTTATAATGGAAAAGGCAAGGGATATTCATTTTTCACTTTCATTTTTCAATCCGATGCCATCTTTTTACGATCCATTGGTATCTATGAAGGTTTAAATGTTGTGGAATGCGTCATCTATCGTAAACTTGGGTTCACCACCGGACAAAGAGTTACATTGTCACTGCAGGTTGGTTCTCACGCTCTGCATATTAACAGGAAGATTGGAGCAATTTTAAGGCGTGTGCCGAGCTCGTCCTCTCTACTTGTTTGGGACTTTCCACCATCCTCCATGCCTTCGAGAATACTTCTATTGAGTCCTACTGACGTTATCACAAAACGATACATAGATATACAAGCAAAATCAGGCTTCAACAGCGAAATATCATTTGAACGCAAACGAACAATGTTGGACGAAAATTTCAACATGTGGGCAACTCGTAAGAAAAATAATCGTTACGATATAGTCGATGTTTACAAAGCGTCGATGGGATAACTTTATGCTCGGTTGATTACTGAACCAACCCGAGCGGTAATACCATGGGAGTAGAACAGTGTGCCACCATCTACAGGGTGTTTCAAAAAAAGTTGTCATCTCTAAAATATCTCCTAGAACCCAAACCCATGAATATTTTTGGCTCAGATTTTGTAAGCTGCTAGGTGTAGACATACATGTACTCATAATGTTTATGTAATGTTTGTATGATGTTGTCTTGTTATGACGGAACAGTGACCCCAAAAGTATAAGGGTCCGAAATGCAGGTGTCCTCCAAACAATAAAAGAACCATGATGATGTAAGTGCGCTGAGGACATTTCAATGATTGGGCTGAAGGGAACTCTGCAAACCCTTCTGAATGGCCATGTGGAAGGTAGATTCCAGTAATCCTGACAAATTCTGTAGCCTACGCAACAAATGAAATAAATGTTTCATTGCTTTCTGATAAATCTTTCCTTTTTTGCATTTTGCACCTGCTCAGTCCGAGGCCTCTTATTCATCCACGCATGAAGCGGTCAGAGCCAAAATTTCTCCAGCACCTCCATGCATCCTGACCTATCTACATACCAAATCTGAGCGAAAAATATTCATGGGTTTGGGTTCTAGGAGATATTTTAGAGATGACAACTTTTTTTTGAAACACCCTGTAGAGATATACAGGGTCCGACACCAGAAAATTTTCACCATTCTTTTGTCTACTGGTCACTGGTGCAAGGCTGTTTCTTGAAACTGTACAATACATGTCAGATCTAGGTATCATGGTGCTCTACATTATGGCACTGGAAATTAATTGATCTATTAACCCTTTAAAGTCTGACAACAGAAAGTAGTTTTGGTGTCGGACGGAACGATCGATTTTGCTGGTAAGCTCAATATTTTTTTATGCCCTCCTTCAAATGAGTGGACACTGTACATCCCAGATAGAGAAACTAATAGTAAAAGGTCTATATTATCAAACACATTTGATTTTTGGAAAAAATCTTTGTGTGTTTAAAGATAATGTACCACGACTTCATTGTTTACATTCAATGTTTGTAAACATGGATGTTTACGTTATGTTATTTTGGACTTTTGGGACATGCCAACCCAACAAATTGAATACTTTCGGTATCAAAAGAATTTCTAGAGAGGCTTCCCACCAACAAAATTACTCATAAGACAAAGAAAGACTTGACATAAACAAACAAAATGTAAATAAACAATGATTTTCGTGGCCCGCGAAAATACCCGTGATACATTATCTTTAAGATCCAAAAGGGTTATGAAGCTTCAAAATATCTATCTATATATATATTTGTGTAAAAATGTAAAAGTGTAAAATAAGAAATGGTCTATTCTGAGCTTTCTTCTGATAATATTTTGCTCTAATTTCAATACAGTAGTTCTTTTTAAATGTTCTTCATTAAACAGGAGAAAGAGATTATAACATACAAACATTATAAGACGATTCCGATTATGCCACCAATAAAGATTAGGAAAAATTATCAGTTGGAATATGATACAATTCATGGTAGAATTGTTCTGTTTGTATTTCCAACCAGGACACCTTATAGTAAAATACTGGTTTACCACTTGATAAGAGGAGGGGTGTCCTCAAGCCGAGAACGCTATGGAATTTTGTACATGACGAAGGTTCTGGCAGGAAGCGTAGGTTTCCTTCTTCATCTCAATTACCGACATTTTATGCTCTGTTCGAAAATGAATGAGCACGGTATCAAAGAGTATGTCCTCTATGATACGAGAAAAGGGACGTTCCCGGGAAAGGTTATCATTCCCCGGACAGACAAGTGCTTTGCGGACAATAAAAACCAAGTAGTACTTGGATTTCGAGGAAAGTTGTTAGTATTTTGTATGCGCTTTAAAAAGTACGCCGGCACTGGGATCGGGACCATCTACGATATATCCGAAGTGAGTGAAAATATCTCTTTTAACCTCTATCTTATTAACGGGATTAAGGTTACATTTGTGAAGTCGGATTTTGAATTCGAGTTAAGCCGTGACTTGCAGACCCTAGTCTCTTACTCCGGTCATCTCTTTATCGAAGTTTTCTTTGAGTCCAATAACTACAAACGACAGATACACATGATAGAAGACATGGCAATGCTTAGTGGTATTTGGGGTTTAGTGTTCCTGTTCAACCCATGGTCTCACTTGATTGTCGTCCTTGCTTTCCCGGGGCCTCGTGGACTAGCATTCAGGCGGGTTAATGACCCAAAACACGGCCTAGTCAAGAACGGGTCTGGAAAGTTCGACCTAAAAGAAATTCGTTCATTTATTCACCCTCAAACTGGAGATATGGACGGGACACATTTCAGGTTTTACCCTTTAGATGGCTCCCTTCAACATCTCATAAATTCTCAGAGGAAAAAGGGCGGCATAATAGGATACTTTAGGTTGATCAAACTTTACAAGGGGGATAACGTTGGCTAGAGTAATATCCTGTGTCTAAGTGATGCGCCATCCAGAGGCAGCGGAACAGGGTGCGGTGCCCAATATGGGGGTGTAAAGTTGCGGAGGTATCAGTGTGGAGTATACTATATTTTGGGTGTAGGATGAATTGTACAGTATGGAGTGGTGTCACCATGACAGGACAAAACGTACCTAGGATAAAATGTACCGGACAAAAGGTACCGGGACATAAGGTACCCGGACAAAAGGTACCGAGGACGAAATGTACCTAGGACAGAAGGTACATAGGACAGAAGGTACCCGGTGAAAACGTACCTAGGACAAAATGTACCCAGACAAAATATACCTAGGACAAAAGGTACCGATTTCATATTTCATGCTAATTTTCTTAGTTCTCACCTCCTGCGTTGCCTGCCCCGAGCGGGTGAGTTGTCGTAGGGATGGCTTGTCCTCGGGGCGAGTTGTGTGGGTTCTTTTTTCCGTTGAATCCGGCTGGTAAATCAGTACAGGTCTGAGAGGGAATGTGTTCGTCTTACACCAGCAAAATAAAGTGGTCAGCGACCCAAAAGGGGGGGGGGCCCTCGTGCGTCCCCCCTTGGATCCGTGCCTGGGCATCACAGTTATCTTTGCTTTTTAAAATGCATGACGATCTGGCAAGCCATGTTTTTTAGTTCATCTTGATAGAGCTTCAGCGTCGATGCATATATGAGGAAGTTAAAGCTGTAATTCATCATTGAAATAGACGTAGTGAACATACCGACCAAAAATATCACCTCAATCTCTTGTTCAGTATGGCTCGTGAAATCACTTATGTAGTCAAAATATATCCAAACGGATAAGTACGGGGTGGTACTCACGATGTATAGCAAACTAATTAGAGACAGGCTTAGTTGACTGTTCCTATCCTCCTTCCGTCCGCCGCTTCCTTGAACAGGTTTTCTGAGGGCTGAAGAAGCCCTTTCTCCCCGCCGAATACCGATTATTATCAAGATGTTTAACACAATAATTAAACAACAGGGTAAGGCATGTGGCAAGAGGCTGTTCAGTATCTGTATCAGGCAATACCTCTCCAGGACGGAAAAGTGTGGGGCATAGAAAAAACAATTAATATCAGTTGAACCATTAAGACGGTGCAGGTTATAATACACCAAGACTGGAATGTTCAGCAAAACGAGTGCACTGCAAGTTGTGACAATCACCAGACGTCGTCTCCTATTAGTAAATAAAACTTGGACCTTTAGTGGTTGGGAGACTCCGATACACCGTTCGAGAGAAAACAATACTAAAATGTACGCAGACACACACGAGGATGTCCTGTACACGTAATGCACGACTTTGCATAGAATGATGGGGGTTAAGGAGAAACGGGGTTCTATAAAGAAATAGCCAGTCGATTCTCCCATAAGTCCGGTCAAAATCCAGGCATATGTGCCGTAGAGGAGAGTGATCAAGTCGGCGTAGGCTAGCGGAGTCAAGTACGTCACGGTCACCACATCCTTTCTCCTGCATCTTGTGAAAACTACTATGGATAACACGTTTCCCATTACCCCTACGATTACGATGAATCCCATGACGTATATGTTGGTGTACTTTGCGAGTTCTCCTATCACGTGTAAGAGGGTGGATATTGTGTCAGTTTGGACAGTTATTTCGTGAGGTGGCGTAGATAAATTGTAGTGGGCCATCTCGTCAGTGGGCCGTTCGTAGCACGATATACATATATATGTATACACGTGCACTACATGTATTCACTTTCCATCGGACTCTGCACTGAACAAAGCAGGTCAATGTTCCATTTCGTACGGAAAATCCCATTTAGCGCTGGATGACAACTGAATTGAGCAGAGAAGCACTGTGAGATTATATTGATCACTAACCTAAAACCGGTCGAAAAATTCTCGAGCTAGATTATGACGCTTCTAGTTGTTTGAATCAACGCAAACTCTGCAAATAGAACTCTTTATGAAGTGATATGTGCAGCCGTGCACAAATCAAATGTATTTTTGTATTGTTACGCATATGGTTGTTATGACGTACGAAAAATACTGCAACGGAATCTCTATTTATCTGTGTGCTCTAAGACTAATGACGGAAGACCTCCTTCGTCATTGCTAATGATATGTGCACATAGTTAATATTTTCATTAACAACCTTCAGCTGTAACGTCCTATATAAATTGTTGCTCCACTAACTTGAGAAGGTAATACATGTAGTATATGGTCCACTAATATATATTTGTCGTTTGTCGTTAAATATGACTATATCCAATTTTTGTGACTTCTGATTCTCTAGACTTTGGCCGATGGCAACGTTTTTCAAGCCGCCCATACACGGCGCAATATTATTGCACAATATGGGGCCCAAATGGGTGGTCGTGTGCTTTTCACATGACGGGTAGAAGAAAGATTGGCAATAATATTGCCCATTGTGATCCTCATATTGTGCAATAATATTGATCGTGTATGGGCCGCTTTAGAATCAAAAACATCATCGCAATGTGGCAAGCAATAGGTATCTTTAGAAATCAAACGATAAACGTAAACGTTAAGGACAACGTATTTTGTACCAAAAATACAATATAAGATGTGTAGTATGAAAAACAACGGTGTCGTAAACTTTACTCTTTTGTTTGATTTCTTAACCTCCCTATTATATCTAGCTTGACCGTTTATGGCATTGGCTGATATTCATAAAACCTAGCAAATGCTTTTACTTTGACTTTTGTAGTACATTTTCATTGAACCTTATTAAGTAAAAGCATTTGCTAACATTTGTGAATACAACCATTGTATTTATAGCATGCTTAAGCAGAGTTAAATCAGAATATGAACCTTTGGCTTTTTCCCAGCAGAATAGCCCTTACCACTAGAAATGTAGAAAGACATTCAGTTTGAAATATTTTGTAGGCTAAACCCACGTTATCAAAGTCATCTGAAACCCGGCCACAAATAATCCAAATACGGTAAGAGACAGCATCACAATTTCCACTGTTTATGAAAACCCATGACGGTCTGGAAAGCCAAGGTTTTCAGTTCGTTTTGATAGAGCTTCAACGTGGATGCATATATGAGAAAGTTAAAGCTGTAATTCATCATTGAAATAGACTGGGTGAAAATACCAACCATGTATATTACATCAATTTCTTGCTCTGTGTGGCTCATGAAATCACGCATATAGTCAAAATAACCCCAGACTGATAAATACGGGGTGGTACTCACGATGTATAGCAGACCGACGAGTGATAGGCTGACTTGACTGCTTCGATCTTCCTTCTTTGCCCTACCTGGATTTCTGACCAGAGAAGCGGCCCTTTCTCCCCGCCGAATACCGATTATTATCAAGATGTTTAACACAATAATCAAACAACAGGGTAAGGCATGTGGCAAGAGGCTGTCCACTATCTGTATCAGGCAATACCTCTCCAGGACGGAAAAGTGCGGAGCATAGAAAAAACAATTAACATCAGTTGAACCACTGAGACGGTGCAAGTTATAATACACCAAGACAGGAATGTTCAACAAAATAAGAGCACTGCAAGTTGTGACAATCACCAGACGTCGTCTCGTACTTGTAAATAAAACTTGGACCTTTAATGGCTGTGAGACTCCGATACACCGTTCGAGAGAAAACAATACTAAAATGTACGCAGACATACACGAGGATGTCCTGTATACGTAATGCACGACTTTGCATAGAATGATGGGGGTTAAGGAGAAACGGGGCTCTATAAAGAAATAGCCGATCGATTCTTCCATAACTCCGGTCACAATCCAGAGGTATGTGCCGTAGAGGAGAGTGATCAAGTCGGCGTAGGCTAGCGGAGTCAAGTACGTCACGGTCACCACATCCTTCTTCTTGCATCTTGTGAAAACTACTATGGATAACACGTTTCCCATTACCCCTACGATTACGATGAATCCCATGACGTATATGTTGGTGTACTTTGCGAGTTCTCCTATCACGTGTAACAGGATGGATGTTGTGTCAGTTTGGACAGTTATTTCGTGAGGTGCCGTGGTCGTCAAATTGTAGTGGGCCATCTCGTCAGTGGTCCGTTCGTAGCACTATATACATGTATACACGTGTTCTACATGTATTCACTTTCCATCGGATTGTGCACTGAAGAAAGCACACCCATGTTGCTGCCCGTACGGAAAAACCCATTTAGCGCTGGATGGCAACTGAGTTGAGCAGAGAAGCACTGTGAGATGATATTGTTTACTGCTCTAAATCGGTCGTAAATTCTCGAGGCAGGTATATGACAGTTTTCCTTCTTTGGATAAAAGCATCACCACTCTGCATATAGAACTCCTTATAAAGTGATATTTGCAGCCGTGGACAAACCAAATCTATTTTTGTATTGTTTGGCATATTTTTATGGTTGTTATGACGTACGAAAGGAATCACTATTACCTGTGTGCTGTCGGGCTAATTTCGTCATCTTTCATCATTGCCAGTGATACATACATGTACATGTACAGTCATGGACGTTAGTTTATCTACCCCTGATAATTTGAATATCTCAAATACTTCTGGGCCAATTTTAAAACGGTCTGTTCCATATGAAAGTACATCTTGTTTGTCATATTTCTGCATCAAAATTTTTTGAAATTTGGAAATATCGTAATTATGTAATAGCTGATCAGAAAAAATCCTAAAAATCAACATTTTTATTATGTAATTTTTTGTTGCAGTTTTGATAGTGTGGAACCTTCTAAGGATCATGGACTTTGTTTCATTAAAATCTGTTGAGTGGTTGCTGAGATATTTGAGATTATCAAAATTTTGACAATTTGAGATTTTTTAGTTTTGCACAAAATTTTTATATCAGTAGACAGAGCTCACCTAAAAACCAAGAAATATGAAGTTTTGGAACGTTTAGCCGAAACTGGTAAGAAGTTAGGCGTGTTTTTCAAAATATCAAAATTTTGATACTGAAGAATAGCATGTCTTTATTCATATAATATAATACTGTACCCGCGCGCCAATACCGTCCTGGGCGGGAAATCAGAGTAGGCGGCCGATTGTCATGTGGGCCGAGCTTTGTACGGCCGGTGTAACGTTTTTGAGCGTTCCCCATCTGCGAGTGTTCCCATGCTATTGTCTGACGGAATAAGCCGCGACTCGACAATGGAGGACACACAGAGAAACGTGTCGATCTATCTGCCAGTGTTTCCAGAACAATAGGGGGAACACTGACACACGGAAACACTAAAAAACTTTACACCTGTATTGTATAGAAATTGCCGTCAAGCGAATAGGCCCTATTGGTATGCAACAGGCCTCATTGTAAAATGATCAGACCATGACTTGATGTAGTCCGTGAATCACCAGAGCGCCGCGAAGTTTTGACATGCTAAAATTGCTGTTGCATACCAATAGGGCCTATTCGCTTGACGGCAATTTCTATACAATACCGGCGGTACAAAGCTCGGCCCACATGACAATCGGCCGCCTACTCTGATTTCCCGCCCAGGACGGTATTGGCGCGCGGGTACAGTATAATAATACATATACTTCTATACTTCTATAATATATACTCCTATAATAATTTTATACTTCTGGTAGCTCGACAAGAAAGTGCCTGAAGAAGACCCTGGTTGGGGTGGAAAATTTGCGAAATTTAGAGACGACGTTTCCTTTTATATCATTTTGTGTGGCGTTCTTTGTGCTTTCTGTGGGATATTTATTATTCATATAATCCATTAATGCGCACGACGTGATTACTGCAGCCAGGTCTGCCGGTTTCTCTCTCTTTCTGTCGCTCACTTTCTCTCCTTCTCTTTCTCTCTCTGTCTGTCTGTCTTCCTCTCTCTTTCTCACTCTCTCTCTCTCTCCCTCTCCCTCGCCACCAGAGCATTAAGTGCACCTGTCATTTCACAGCTCGAATTGTCACTATTGTCGTTGTACCTTGAAATACTTGACGACCTGGCAAGCCATGTTTTTCAGTTCATCTTGATAGAGCTTCAGCGTCGATGCATATATGAGAAAGTTAAAGCTGTAATTCATCATTGAAATTGACGTAGTGAACATACCAACCATGTACATTACATCGATATCTTCTTTAGTTAGGATAGTGAAATCACGCATGTATTCAAAGTAAAGCCAAACTGATATATAGGGGGCGGTACTGACGATGTATAGTAGACCAATGAGTGATAGGCTGACTTGACTGCTCCGATCTTCCTTTCGTGCCCTACCTGGATCTCTGAGCAGAGAAGCGGCCCTTTCTCCCCGCCGAATACCGATTATTATCAGGGTGTTTAAAACAATAATCAGGCAGCAGGGTAAGGCATGTGGCAAGAGGCTGTCCACTATCTGTATCAGGCAATACCTCTCCAGGACGGAAAAGTGTGGAGCATAGAAAAAACAGTCAACCTCATCTGGACCACTGAGACGGTGCAAGTTATAATACACCAAGACTGGAATGTTGAACAAAATGAGTGCACAGCAGGTTGTGAAAATCACCATACGCCGCCTCCTTTCTGTGTATAAAACTTGGACCTTTAATGGCTGTGAGACTCCAATACACCGTTCGAGAGAAAACAATACTAAAATGTACGCAGAGATACACGAGGATGCCCTGTACACGAAATGCACGATTTTGCATAGAATGATGGGGGTTAAGGAGAAACGGGGTTCTATAAAGAAATAGCCGATCGATTCTTCCATAACTCCGGTCACAATCCAGGCGTATGTGCCGTAGAGGAGAGTGATCAAGTCGGCGTAGGCTAGCGGAGTCAAGTACGTCACGGTCACCACATCCTTCTTCTTGCATCTTGTGAAAACTACTATGGATAACACGTTTCCCATTACCCCTACGATTACGATGAATCCCATGACGTAGATGTTGGTGTACTTAGTGAGTTCACCAATTACGTGTAAGAGGACGGACCTCGTGTCAGGTTGGACAATTTGTTCATCGGGTGTGTAAGTGAAATTGTAGTAGGCCATCTCGTCAGTGGTCTGTTCGTTGCACGCTATATAGCCTACATGTATTCACTTTCCGTCCAAGCAGCCCAATGTTGCAGTCCGTTCGGGAAGTCCTGTTTATTAGGGAGTTTGAGATCAGCGACTTATTCACGGATCCTTATACGTACACGGATCGAAATGTACACAAAATTTGTCCTCGTTGTACAGAAATCTATCCGTATACGTATAAGGATCAGTGATAAGTCGCTGATCTCAAACTCCCTATCGTTGGATGACAACTAACTTATGCAGAATCTAAGTGAGGTGATGTTGTTCTCAGCACTAAATCGGTTGAAGATTTCTTGAGTATGGTTATCCCACTTCTAATCAAGTCGAGTATCGCGTGAAGAGGTTGTTTGAAGTTCGCACAACGACTCATTATATATAGATCTGCAAAGTGATATTTTCAGACATTTTATCAAATGTATTTTTGTATTCTCAAGCTTATGGTTTTTATGACTTGCAAAAAAATATGGTACGGATACTTCAATTACCGCTGTGTTGTACGGCTATTTACGGAACGGCTATTTCATCATTGGGTGTGTTTCAAAAAATGTTCACCATTCTTTTGTCTACTGGTGAAAGGCCTTTTCTTGAAACTCTACAATATTCATGTCAGATCTAGGTATCATGGAACTCTAAATTATGGCACTGAAACCTATTGATCTATTAACCCTTTCAAGTCTGACAGCAGAAAGTAGTTTTGGTGTCGGACGGAACGATAGATTTTGCTGGTAAGTTCAATATTTTTCGATACCCTTCTTCAACGTATCATATCACGACCACAATTGGAGAAGATGGCTACTTTTGTAGCTCACCGGGGTGAGCTATTACAATGGTGCAACGTCCGTCGTCCGTTGTCGTCGTTGTCCGTTAGCAGGGCACGTTTCGTAATCGTGGAGCTATTGATCTGAAATTGAAATTTTGACCATAATCGTATTACCCTGGAACCCAATTCTTGCCCTGGAACATTTCGATTTAACATTTTGTCATTATTTGTTCTCCTGGTACGTTCACCCGGGTGAGCACATGGTCCATGGACCATTTCATCTGGGAAACTGGTCGTAGATTTACCTAGTAAAATTTTAATAGCCCTTAGCGCTCATTACGAGTGTAACATGGATGAACAGCATGTTTGTTTAAGTCTGATACGCCTGTCGACTTCAGATCCTTTATCAAAACTTCTAATACGCCAGATGTTGTCTACGACGACGACTTATCCATTACCGGATATGAAAACTCGGGTCGAAAGCGATCGGAGTGAGACTGGAGAAACTTGGAAGAAAGGAGAGCCAGCTGTCTGCAGTTTTAGCAGCTGGCTATGTGACCAACCGTGTGCGTGGCGTTTGAGATAACAGGTTGAGACAAATAAGTGTTAATCTTTGCAAACCCGTTAACTTGGGTAGTCCGGTTATTGCAGTTTTTCCTTCTTAGTCTATCTTCGATATGAGAGGTAATTAAAGAAGCTGTCTCGCGAGTCCACTCCGAGTCCAGGATGTAACACGTTTTATTTATGAGTTGTTGTGTTTCAAACACATCAGTTTTTTTAATACTTTTTCATGCTCCTTCATCAGGCTTATTAACCCTTTTGCTCCCGGATTAATATGAAAAGTCTATTTTTCGCTGACCAACGAAAAAGATGCCTTTTTTCAAAGTGCCACAGAATTGCCTGGTAATTTGTCCCTCAGATACTTGGAATCGCACCAACGGCCTTCTAGATTTCAAAATTTTCGAGGGAGAGCCCCCAGACCCCCCGCCCCCGCCGCGGCTTCGCGACTTCGGCACTCGCCTTCAACGTCCGTCTATGGCCTTCTGTGGCCCCCTCCCCCCGCTTTACCAGTATCCAGGATCCACCCATGCACTTCTGGGATAATCGTCCTGCCTTTTCTAGAGAATAACAAACGGTACATATTTCGAGAAGTTTACATGAGATACCAAATTTCCGCCAGAGAGATTATCACTGGAGTGGACAGGGACAATGGACTGCACCTGGCCAGGTTCGGTATCCAAACATTGCTCATTGAAAGCCCCCCTGAAGACGGTCCGTAATCATTTCGTAGCCTGGCTGCACCAGCAACATGTTGATGATTCAGTCCGCCGTTTTTTGCCTTGCTCTTGTCTTCGCTCATGTTACCAGCAGAAGCATCGACACCAGTAAGTAGAAACGAAAAGTATTTTATCTTAGTATGTAGGCCTATGATAAAAAATAGGGAGGTTTCGAAATCTAAAGATAAACGTGAACGTTAACGACAACGTTATTTTTCTGCCGAAAATGCAATATAAAATCTGGTTAATGTGTAGTACGAAAAATAACGTCGTAAAGTTTACGTTTATCGTTTGATTTCGAAACCTCCCTATTACTTCGTGAGCAACGTGGTATTTTTACCGCTCGGTGTCACATTTCGTGACTATTTGACCAAGAGTGTTCTAATTGTGTAGGAAAATGTATCCAACGCCCTTACCTTGTGCCTCGAATTTCGATTTGTTCTGCATTCACACAAGGCCGCCAGCGGCCGTCTTGAAAAGTGGGGTTTTGCCCATATCTTAAAATGTGTCTAGGTATCCGCTATATGTACATTGTATGTACCTCCCTCGTCTGTCATGACACTACTAGTATTATGTCTAACCAGGTGAGCACATGGTCCATGGACCATTTCATGATGAGCTCATTGGGTGATTTCAAAGTTGGTGTTAACACGCTGTTTACAGTGCATTAAAGCATTGTAAACACCGTGTTAACACCAACTTTGAAATCACCCATTGTATGTACAGTAGTGTGCAAAAATATTAGAACACTTGGCAAATCTTAAGAAACAGGGGCCATATGCATAAAACATCTTAAGTGTAAAATTTCCCTTAAATTATTGTTCCAAACAAAAGATAAGGGAAATTTTGCACTTAAGATGTTTTGTGCATACGCCCCCTGATGTTTTATTTGGTCCCAGAGCCTGGATTTCACTTCCCTGCCATTGCAAAAGGTAAAGGCAAAGGTACTGAGATTCTTTCACCTACGAATTTATCAGTCCAGTCTTTTTTTACATTTTACTCTAATATTTAGTACGGCCCCCCCTTGGCAGCAGTCACGGCAGCGCTCTTTCTGGCATTGTGTCTGTGTATTTTCTAAGAGTTTCAACCCCAGTGTTATTCCACGCTCTCAGTAGCTCATTCCGGAGTGTTTCCTTAGAAGTTATTCAACATTTCCAAAATGCAGTGTGTTCCCCAGAAAATGACAAAGGTATCATGCTGGAACATTCATTATGCAATATCAGTATGGTTGAAGGTTCCATTAATGAAAGAAACGATGGTTTCATGGCTACATTGGGGTTATTTCATTGAAATAAGACTTTGTTTTCCAGTTCATGGCAAGTGTTCTAATATTTTTGCACACCACTATAGGCCCTACCCTCTATATATACGTCTCATTTTCAGGTTACAAAGAAGTACTCGTCAGAGACCTCAACCCAAGTAAAGTCGCCTACCCTCAGATCATGAATCTTAGGATTCAGCGTGACGAATGCAAACGGGATGTTCCACCAAAAGAATGGAATCAAAGGACACAGCGACACGAATGCCAACAAGATCTGGTCTTACGTCGGAGAGATAATATCAACACGGACTTCCCGATGTTTAATATCAATAAGGATGGAACGCCGGTGAAAGAACAGACGACTCAGGCTCTGGTGAGTTTACGCTAAAATAGGGTGGCTGTCCAACAGGTGTCCAAATGATCTGGGACCTTATTCACAAAGCCCCCGTAACTTTAAGGATACGCAAATCCTTTGTCAGGCTGATAGTGAACAATAGGTTGTCCGCAAAAGGGCAATAGTTTGCGCACTCCCGTAGTATGGGAGCTTCGTGAATAAGGTCCCAGGAAATCTCTGAAGTGTAAGAAAAGTATGGCTGCAGTCCGATGCCTTCTGCCCCTGGCGACGGCATTGAGAACCAATGCGATGAATTTTGTAAATTTTCCCATGAAAGTGGCAGCGAAATACACATTTGCGGATACCAAAACAAGTGGTTATGAACACACGTTTTTGACGAAAATTTTGACGAAAAATTTTGTTTGACTGTGAAACTAACTTATCATGATATTATACTGCAATAGAGTCCTGAACATTTTTTTTCTTCAATTCACAGGCTGGGAGAGCCTACCAGGACGCACAGAACGGAGCAGCTCTTTTTATCAAGAGTGAACCATCAGCAAGTGGAATTTACAAGAGGACAGTGGTAAGTTTGCTTTCATTTCCATTGGCGTGTTGTCCGTCGTCAGGGTTTCTGCCAGAAATTTTTTTGAGGGTAATCATTTCTTCAAAATCAGCAAAAACCCCATGAAATTAAAGAAAATTACCCTTTTCTGTTCCTTTGAGGTATACTCACATATTTCCCTGAGTACCCTCTGGCGGAAACACTGCCATTTCGTGGCTATTTGACAGAGTGTTTTGATTATTTGAGGTACAACTGCCCTGCCCCTCATTTGTCTGCCCTTCCTCACTATCTGCCTACCATGCATGTGTCCTTCACCAGGAAGACATTCCAGGAGGATGGGAACCCCAAGAACCTGACTGCTGTGCCACAGAGTTATACCCCCCCCCCCCTGCCCTTTCTTCACTCAATTTCCATTTTCTGATGTAGGGACCATCAAATTTGCTGACAAGCAAATTTCACAGTTCCAGTTGATTCACCAGTCCTATTTTAAAGGTTTGGAGCGACTCAGTCATTAGTCCAGGAGGTATTGCACTTCTTTTTGTGTTTTTGGTTTCGGCCACCTGGTGGCCAAGCCAAGTATCGAATCGAACCGAAACTTGATGTCACAGGTCATCTGACCTCGGGAGATATATGGACCACGTTTCAGGTCAATTGCCCCAGCGGTTACGAAACGTGTCCTGCTAACGGACTACGCCTACCACGACGGACGACGGACATCACTTCGTGACTACAGCGCACAGATGAGCTGATGAGTTTTTTTTACCTGTGATACAATAATCACCGGTCTTTTTCCAGAATGGAGCGATTTTCGACGGCGAATATACCATGTACCTTGAACCCAGCGCGCAAGCTATACATCGCCACAAACGGAGTAGGCCTACAAACTATCCCGTTGTCGTCCACGTGGCATTCTGGAAGAGAAATGAACTTCCTGATTTTGGCCCGGGTAAGCAACCCAAACCACCACGTGCAGCTAACGCTGAAAGGGTAAATGTCGTCCTGGGTATATACAAAGATTACCCAGGATTGGTGAAGACTGAGATCCTGGGTAATCTTTGTATATACCCTGGACGACATTTACCTTTTCAGCTTCACTGCTAAGTCCTCATCAGTGGTACAACAATTTTCTCTCACCTCATCAGTGGTACAACAATTTTCTCTCACCTCATCAGTGGTACAACAATTTTCTCTCTTCACCCGCTGCCATCTGGCTAAAGTTGCAGCAGTGACGCGAATTCATTGGTCAGCTTCTCACACTTTGTTTTTTTTTCGGAGCCATGTTTGTTGTTAGTCTGTCGATCTCGTTCTGGGAAATACGCGTGAGATTTTGAAATTTTTCCGTCAGTAAACACTAATGTCGCCCGAATTCATTGAAATAATATCAGTAATAGATTTTTCATGAACGTTTTATTGTATAAAACGTAGACGATACCGTAATTTGATGGTTCAAAGATGCTAGAAATCACACGAGATGAGTTTCAAGAACCCCACCAGGTATTGGGGTGCTGTCGCGGGACGCGATAGTTGAACGAGATTTCATTTTCAACCTCATGCGTACATCACTTTAAAGCGAATCGAAAGCGAAAAAATTTGATTTAGAAATAGAATTTGAAAGGGGACGAATTTTCAGGAAAAAATGTAAACGAACTTCTCCAGAATGTCAACAAAGAAATTTTCGTGCATTTTGATTGGCTGAATTTTGTGTTTACAAACACCAGCCAAATGTAAACAAAATCTGCTATCGATTCGCTTTAAGTTGGAGATGAACTGCATTGCTTGACAGGAAACGTCCGAGAATTAAATTTGGCTTTCCTTTTTTAATATTAACCAATTTAGATTCCATTCGGTATGCTCCCCCGACGGCATTTAACAAGGGGACAAGCACAGTGAAAATCGACAAGCGGAACGGGGACACGACATATGGCGTGGAAATCGCGATGTTCTGTGATTACAAGTGCTATAACATCGAGTAAGGCCTGGGTTTAACTTTATAATCCATCCGAACGTAGCAGCTGTGGATGGAAAATGATGTTGTGCATTATTCCGCTTTCATGTGCATTAATAGGGAGGTTTGGCAAGTCTGACGAAACACGAAGTACGAAATACGAAATTCAACTTCATTCCCAGGACCTAATGTATTTCTGGAGAAGGTTGATACAACAAGTATCACTGCTGGCAGTGCGTCTTTTAGCATATCATGTAAGATCGAGAGAGTTATGGTGCATCTTGAATTTTTAAATTTCCACTTCATAGATACGAAGTGGAAACGAAAGATAAATTTCAAAGTTTGGTATACACCGTAACCATGGTAACTCTATCGGTCTAGCGTCCCGTAAAAGACACTCTTGCAGAAGGCGGTATTTGAGGTACCAACCATCTCCTGAAATACATGTACATTACGTCATGGAAATGAAGTTGAATTTCGTATTTCGTACTTCGTGTTTCGTCAGATTTGCGAAACGTCACTATTGTCTGAAACGACCGGATAATATTATATTACAGCTTCGAGAGGAACGAGCAGGAAGTTCGGAATCATTTTAGCCATCTCATCAACGGGGTAAGTTAAAGCCCCTTTGTATTGAATTTTGTGGTATTTCCAAAGTGTAGGAAAATGCAGGTGGAGCTCTCATAAGGGCCGTTCAGACGACAGCCAAAAATCCACATGCGATCCGATCGAATCCGATTGTGGTTCAAAACTCTTGCAAAACGCTACCCAGTGCGGTTCAATGTGGATTTAAAATGGTCCCAAATTCACATTGAACCACATTGGACCACATACAACCACATTCAAATCTCGTCTAAACGCAAATGAGATCTGATCCGGGTCGATCGGATTGAATCGGAGTGAATCTGAATGTGGTTTTTTGGCTTGTCGTCTAAAGCGGGCCGCACACGAGTGCAATTTCGCCTCCAACTTTGGAGATTTTTGCCTCCTACGTGCAAATGTCATCGTGTGCGGTGGTCGGAGGCAGAGGCACAGACGGATTTTTTTGCCGCAAACGCAGATCAAACATGTTTGAAGTGACGTTACGCCGCATCTACAGGAGGCAAATTTGCAATCGTCTGCGGCGGCTGACGCACCGTGTGCGGTGACAGGATGCTGAGACAGAACACTCTTATGGAGGCAACGTCGGAGACAAAATTGCACTCGTGTGCGGCCGGCTTAACGGCCATATAGCCTTATGGAGGTGCACGAAATCTTCGCAGAAAGCAAGATGACGGTTTGGGGGGGGAGTCGATTCGATGTCAAAGAATCAGGATCTATTTTTCAGCACACATTGAAAAAACTGCAGGCAGAGTTTTAATGTTTTCCGATAGGTACATTTTACTCTACGCTACCGTGGGAGGACGTAAGGGCTCTCTGAATTCAATACAGTGTGGCTTTAAATGTTATCATTATCACTGAAACCGTTAGAAAAAGTTTGGGTTTATAGTCTGATATCAACAACGGTAGAGGTGTCATCCGACTACACTTTAACCCCAGTCTATCCTGAAACCTTTCAGTAGAACTCAGATGAGCTGCTCATTCGGCGCTACAATCTGAGCTTTTCCGACTGGTACCTATACATCTGGGTGGAGAGAGGCCAGTGAGGCAAAGATACTTGCCCAAAGTCTCACGCCCAGTGGGATTCGAACCCAGGACCCTCTGACCGCCAGTCGGAGGCCCGAACCACTACACCACCGTGGCTCCACACGTTGCTTTAAAAGCGACTTTTTAATACATGTATTTTAGATGGACTTGGACTACGCCACCATTGAAGACCCGGAGTTATCCATCTATCTAAGACTAGTTGCTGTTTACATTCAAAAGGTAAGTAATCCTCAAAACATAGGTTATGGATGGTCTTCTCATCTTTACCTGTGTACAGGCTGAGCAGTATCAAAATATCAAACTGTCGGGGTGCTTGGAACTACAAATAGACACGGGGATTTCGCGGTTACACTACATAAATACCCATGTCTAAAATAGCCTCGGCGTTGCCCCTTCGAGCTCGCTGGGGCTAATAAACACGGGGATTTCAGACACGGGTCTGTTTAGACTGGGCGATTTATAGGTGTAACTGCAAAATCCCCGGGGAAAGCATGGGGATTTATGTAGTGTAACCACTGTTACTAGCTCTGTGTTGTCATCTGGTTCAGCTCAAACTACTTTACAATTTTTTTCACAACAGTCTACCACAATATTTTATGGATAACTTTTTTCGTGTAAATTATCAACATCATCACCATAATACCCGGAATAGATATAATCTTGTTATTCCATTGTGCAAGCACGAATTTGCTAAGTTAAGACCCTCTTACAGTGCAGTACATCTTTTTAATTCCCTTCCAAATTTAGTGTCTGAAAAACTTACCACCCATAGTCTTTTCGGCTGTCTTAATTACTATAAAAATTTTATCCTTAATTCATATGACGTAAACTGCACTGTTCGTGATTGTTATGTACATGTATGTAACCTTTAATTACTTTTGTCTGTCTTTTACTTTCTTTGTATGTATTTATGTATGTTATGTATGTAACCTTTAATTACTTTGTCTGTCTTTTACTTTCTTTGTAAGTATTTATAGTGTGTGACATCTTTAAATTTATTTCTGCTGTTCTCCTTTTTTCAGGGGGCACAGCGTAAGCGATCACTTAGTGATCTTGCTGTGCCCCCGACCATTATTCTTATATTTAATTTCTTGTACTTAATTCACTGTGTTGGTCAATAAATGAAATGAAAATGAAATGAAAATGAAATCTGTGTTGATGACTGTATATCAGTATAAGCAACTTGTTTCAGGACTTCAATCCCTGGACAGAGGTCTTCCCAGACGAGGACGTATTCGTTGATGGGTTATTGGCTAAATTCACTTCATGGAGGATGACGATGATTGGGAAATTAGTCAAACATGACCATGCCATGCTTCTTACCGGGTAAGTTCCAAAACTGAGTGAACCAGAATTGTTTTCGTGACACTTTTTATTCATGGGGCTTTTATTTCTAGGTACGGTTACACCTGTTGAAAATACCCGTGTTTTTCCAGACCCGTGTCAAACCCGTGTATACGAAAAGCCCGGCTAGAGGTCACACTACCACATTGTAGTTAAGTAGCCCGGCGACAGTTGCGCTGCATGCACTGACTCTTCAGTCATTTCTGTATTGGCACACATTATTGGAGGCGCGAAAACGACGTCACTTAATGGCTGCGCCATCTGTCGCCGTGCTAAGAACTAACGAAACCACGGGGATTTCGAAAAGCACGGCGAGCTCCGTGTTTGAAAAACCCATGTTTTTCAGACACGGGTTTCTTGAAGCCCGCCGGCTTATTTTTATTCAACTGAAGCTTTTCACACCCCCTGTTTGCACAGGGTTTCCTTACTTCAGATCTATTTGTATGTTGGGATCCACTTCATTTCACTTCTGGTAGCTCGACTAGGAAGTGCCTGAGGAAGACGCCGGTTGGGGTCGAAAATTTGTGAAATTCGGAGACGACCCTTCGTATTAGCCTATATCATTTTGTGTGTCGTTCTTTGTGCTTTTTATTGGATAACAATAGGGAGGTTTCGCAAATCTGACGAAAAACGAAGTACGAAATACGAAATTGGACTTCACTTCCGTGACGTAATGTATTTCAGGAGACGGTTGGTACAACAAATATCGCCTGCTGCAAGAGCCTCCTTTAGCGTATTACGTTAAACCGAAAGAGTTACGGTGTATCTTGAGTTTACAAATTTCCACTTCGTATCTACGAAGTGGAAACGAAAGATCAATTTCAAAGTTTAATACACACCATAACTCTTTCGGTTTAACGTAATACGCTAAACGACGCTCTTGCAGCAGGCGATATTTGCGGTACCAACCATCTCCTGAAATACATTACGTCATAGAAGTGAAGTCCAATTTCGAATTTCGCACTTCGTTTTTCGTCAGATTTGCGAAACCTCCCTAATAAATCAGTACATACAGGGCCGTATGCACGAGTCGGACTTCAGCAACACTTTCATTAAAGTCTGACTTTTCTCAATGCTTCAGGCAAAGAGAAAGTCTAACTTAAGTGTTATACTTTGGGCTAAAGTCCGCCCCGTGCATACGGCCCACAGAATGATTGGAGAGTTTGTGGGGCCTATTTTAATGACAAGTGAGTACATGTAAGTACCCAGAGATGGTTCAATATTTTTTTCCATGGCTGTTTTTCTAACTAGTGTGACGTTCAAATGATTTTAACCTCTTTTACAGTTATCAAGTATATGGCATGGTAAACGGGACACAATTACCACACGTGTTAGGTGCGAACACTAATTGAACACCATTGTATCATTAGGAAATCTAAATAAGTATAGACCTTTCCAGCTGAGATAGCGGTCTAACAATCCTCATCATATGACGTCAGAAGAACTACATTATTCTCTGACCAAATCCATCAAATATGTTAAACCTTTTTAACATATTTTTCAATGAAACAAATAGCGTCTTGATCAGCATTAAGGCCCGTCTACACGATCATACATTTGTTCAAAACATCCTCATACATTTGTATGATGATGTTCATGGACAGATATTTGATTGTGTAGGCTGTTTTCCCAACAAACTTGAACAGCAACTAAAGACCTGTCTACACGATCATACATTTGTTCAAAACATCCTCATACATTTGTATGATGATGTTCATGGACAGATATTTGATTGTGTAGGCTGTTTTCCCAACAAACTTGAACAGCAACCAACATGTATGATGATGTTCAAATTTGTGTGATGATGTTCATGGACAAATGTATGATCGCGTGGACTGTTTTCCCAACAAACCTGAACATGTATGATGATGTTCAAATTTTTAGCTGCATGTTTCATCTTGCCAATGCAAAACATCCCAAAAAAAATGTGTGATGATGTTCAGGGACAAATGTATGATCGTGTGGACGGTTTTCCCAACAAACTTGAACAGCATCCAACATTATCCTTTCTCCATCATACTTCATCATACAATGTCCATGAATGTTGGACTGTAGATCAAAATCCACAACAAACTTGAACATCATCATACAAGTCTATGATGCTGTTTTGAACAATGTATGATGATGTTCAAAATTTTAGCTGCATTGTCACAAGACAGAAATCGACAAACAAGCTTGGACATCATCATACATTTTGTATGCTTGTCGTGGATTTCCGTCTACACAATGCAGCTAACATCATCATATTTCATCATGCATTGTTCAAAACAGCATCATAAACTTGTATGATGATATTCAAGTTTGTTGTGGATTTCGATCTACAGTCCAACATTCATGGACATTTGTATGATGAAGTATGATGGACAAAGGATAATGTTGGATGCTGTTCAAGTTTGTTGGGAAAACCGTCCACACGATCAAACATTTGTCCATGAACATCATCATACAATCTTTTGGGGATGTTGTGCATTTGTTGGCAAGATGAAACATGCAGCTAAAAATTTGAACATCATCAAACATGTTCAAGGTTGTTGGGAAAACAGTCCACACGATCATACATTTGTCCATGAACATCATCATACAGATGTATGATGATGTTTTGAACAAATGTATGATCGTGTAGACGGGCCTTAAAAATTTGAACATCATCATACATGTTGGTTGTTGTTCACGTTTGTTGGGAAAACAGCCTACACAAAGAAACATCTGTCCATGAACATCATCATACAAGTGTATGATGATGTTTTGAACAAATGTATGATGGTGTAGACGGGCCTTTAAGCTGCATGCCGGTGTATCTTGACCCGTTTCCTCGCATTTACTAGGCATGTCGTACATCGGAGAGGTTTGTAAAGACAGATCAACCTCGGTTTTTGAGATTTCACGCCTGCTTACCAGCATGGAGATTTCGTTAGCGTCTCACGAACTTGGACACAAGTAAGTTTCGCTCCTCCTCTTTCATGCTCCTCATGCTATTCTGTATCTTGGACGTCAAATACATGTATATTTTTTATCATTACTCAACCTCGTAGCATGCAGGAATTAGGAATGTTTGCACGATCCAGAAGAGGCAGAAGACAGTTGTTTTTAGGTTGGGGTAAAAATAATGACCTTGCCCATAAAATAACGAAAATTATTTCATAGCACGTGACCGTCGATTCTGCGCTGTGATTGGTTCACATTCTCTTGAGTAATGATAATTATTTTTTTATTCACATCACCCAATGTCTTGCGTGCAGGCAAAGTTGCAAAGTCTTCGTGAATATGCACAGAAAAAAAATCAACTCGAGTGAATACTTCGGCCCGAGACAATGACACCTCGTTCCGAGAGAAAATATTTCGGGTTGAGATACTGACAGTCTCGATCTGAGAGAAAATATTTTAGGCCGAGATGTCATTGTCTCGCGCCGAAATATTTTCTGTTTCATTTTGAGTCAAAAAGTGTTTCGCACCATTTTGTCCCTAAAGTGAGACTCTGAGTCTCCACTCGAGTTGATTTTTTTTCTGTGTGGTCCCAGACAGGTTAAATACTTGTTGTCCTTTCTCTTTTCAGTCTCGGATCAACTCACGACGGACATCCTTACAATAAGTGTCCTCCTAACGACACGTACATCATGAAATCATCCACTGGCAATGTCAACCTTCACAAATACAAAAACGCTTACAGGTTCTCGCCATGCAGCATCGGAAACATCAAGAAGCACTTCCATGAGCTAGATAAGTAAGAATATTACACTTTTTTCATGTATTGTCATCGTAATGGATTTTATCATTAAAGGGAGACATGCGAAAAATATTGCCCGGCGGGCACAAGTTGTCTGAGTTGTAGCGCCGTCTGTTAATACACGGTGACACTACCCGATATCACAGGCGCCTGTAGAGCTATCAGTAAGTTTCGAACACCTTTCTAACCAAACGTATCTAAAAACACAACATGTATCTAAAAACACACCACGAGCTCATAAATTCGTGAGCTCGGGGTGTGTTTTTTACAAACTAGTGTTTTTTGGTTAGATACGTATTCTAAGCTCACAGATAGCTCTACAGGGGCCTGTGATACAGCGTAGTGTCACCGTGTATTAACAGACGGCGCTACAACACGGGCAACTTGTGCCCGCCGGGCAATATTTTTCGCATGTCTCCCTTTAAAGCAAATCGCTTGCGGGGTTTGTTTTGATTTTTGGTCGTATCGCCGAATGGGTGAATGTCGTTCTGGGTGACTCTAAATGTCACCCTGGATAAAACTGGGTGACCCTAAACGTCCCCCAGGACATGGCTGGGTGACGTTTCAAGACCCTAAACGCCACCCAGTTTGAAAATCGGGCCATTTTAAAACCTGCCGCCGAGGTTGGCGATTGATGCTAGTGGAACGTCTGTCAAGTAGCGGTCGCGAAATCATGAACAAACGTGAGTGACGTTTTTGCATCATAAAATCAGAATGAAACATGGATCGAATACAGCAATATGCGTCTTCATCGTCTGATGAGGAAGACCAAGGGCGGCCATGATCTGATGATGTGGAGATGTCAGAATTCGTTTTCAGCTACACGAAGAGCGTACCACTTACCTCGGCGGCAGGTTTTAAAATGGGGCGATTTTCAATCTGGCTGACATTTAGGGTCTAAACTCACCCAGACATGTCCTGGGGACGTTCAGGGTCACCCAGTATTATCCTGGGTGACATTTAGTGTCACCCAGGACGTGGCAATCCACGGAACTGGCCTTTGTGCGCTGCTGAAACGACCAGTCATTCACATTCAGATTAAATCCGATCACCCTGATATACTGTTTTCGAAAACCAATCTTCAGTCTACGTGCCGACCCTAATTCTTTTGTGTCCACTGCGGGTATTGTTCAGCTCTGTCGCTGGTGCTTTGGTCACAAATGGCCGAACAGAGTTTACTCAAAGAGCGCGAATAGTGCAAATCTACATAACAAAGAAGTAACTTAAGTTGCCAGCGGTATGGAAATTTTCAAATTTCCCAAACAAGTTTTCTCTTTTTTGGACACATATATTTGAAAAATTTCTTTTGGATGTTATTGCCATTGCCATATGTGCATTCTAGGGCAACACGATCGCCTTTTTTGGATAGTTGGTCGGGAATATGAAATACATGTATTTCAAAAACTGTAAATCGAGCCTTTTTTGGCATTAAATAGTTTATACCAATTAAATGGAAAGTACTTTCGTAAAAAAACGGATCGTTAGGCCGTGCAGGCATCAGGCCTGTATGTTACAGACTGTGGGAAATTGGTGTGTCGCATCCCAAGTCTGCAAAATTGTTTGCGAACTCAAATTTTGACAACTTGTTATAACTTAATTAACTCCATCGTAATTGGCCAAAATCAACAATTCTTTCACAGAACGGAAGCATAAAGGTTGTAGCTAAAACATTTTGTTGACATCAATTAGTTACTTTTTGTCGTGAATATGTTAGGACGCTTGTTTTCAAAGCGCGTCAATAAAGTCGGCATAGGTAGCCCCCGCCTTAACGTAACCGCGATGTGGCCCCTTCTAAACTGCCGCGAGACAAGCGCATTATAAGGCCACATAAAAAAATACTTGTTTAGCGTCCCCTCCCGACCTAAAAAATGCCAAGACCCCTGAATTTTTTTTGTAATGCATTTTCCTTTACAAAATTGCCTACTCTAAAATTTAAAAAATTAATTTTTTTTGTTTGTTTTGTTTTTGACCTATCTTTTCAGCTAAAAGCTACTAAAAAATACAAATAAAAACCTCCCTTCCGACTCTGAAAAACTAAAGTGCCCGGACGCTACACAAGTAATTTTTTTATCTGCCCTAATAAGACTGTACTATTCTGATTACAGTCATCACAGGCTGATCACCTTATGTGCAAGAATCTTTATTGTACAAGCCCTTCTGAAGAACTTTGGAGGGCTGGGAATGTCCCTGCACTCCCCAAAACAAGCTGCGGAGACCGTAAGGTAGTTATTGATTCCCCACTTTTTACGGAATTCCCCACTGTACACACATATCTCGCGGGGTTTGTTGACAGTTCTTTGTTGACATGGTGCCTCAATATCAAGCGCCGTTTTGAGAAAAAGGCGAAAGAATGGGAAATGCATTTATATTCAGAATTTTAAACGGACAAGTTTTTCCTATTTTGTACTGAAATAGCTCGGAGATCAACTGCTGGCTTCGGGGATTGTATGGCTTTAAGTATCTGTAAGTATCATGCTGAGGAATTTCCAGTATACACTTTGTTTAATTACAGTGGTGTGTTTACGGCGACTGTGTCCACGATGCTGCTGCCCCATCTATGCGGAGTAAGAAGAAACTTGTCAATTTTTTTTCTTATAAAAAATCTGCAACAACGGCCTACAGAACAATAGCCCTTTTTACACGGTGCCGGTGCGTTCCGGATCGAGACTACACAGGCAAAATGACGTACATACGGCGGACGTACAGCTACTTTTATATCCGCCGTATAGTACAATGGATCATCCTCTGGACGTCCGGCGTACGTATGGATTACGTACGGAAAAATATGTCCGCCGAGTATATGCCGTACGTATGGCATACGCCATATATCCCGCGTACATACGATGAGGTGCATACAAATTGAATCTAGCTACTTTTATATACGGTATATATACGCAACCAGTACTGGCGGACGTATGTTGTATATACGCCATACGTCCGCCAGATGTACGTCAATTTCCCTGTGTACAGGGTGTCCCTCGAACAATAGCATTTCTATTGTTTCCCTATTGTTCGAGGGACACTTTCTCTGGTCCACCCTGTAGATCGAGGAAGGTTCGGTTATTTTTCCCCGTGGCAAAGGCGAAACAACTGACCTCCACCTTCCTCGGGCCAGTTCAGTTCGCCGCGTCAGTCTTGGGAAGGTGGAGGTAGGTGCAGGCCGGTTATTCTCTCGTGTAAAAGCGAACCTTGTAGGAATTATACTGTCAGTATAATTCCTCCAAGAGCGAACCGACCTCCACCGGCCTCGTGCGGGTTTGAGCACGCTCCCAGAGTGACTTCACTCGCGTTACTTGCTAGTGTAAGTTACCTGTGCAGAAATCACGCGCGTGATCTCTCAGGCACTGCTCATGCTGTTAGAGGCATAGTTTATCGATTTTTAGTGATTATTTCTGGGATATTTTTTAGTTACGGTAACTGTATGTTGGTACATGCCATCTAGTGGCACGCATTTGTACGAACCGACCTCGAACTAGATAGAGGCGCCTTCGCGGTATTCCGGGATGTTGATTCCCTCGGTCTGCCGTCTGGACATATACAAAGTTATCAGTCAATTTTCTCTATTTAGTTCCAGGCGAGGAATATGATCTCGATGCCCAATGCGAATACTTATTTGGGACTGGATACAGATTCTCAAATGTTAGTACAGAATTCAGTTTACATATTATATTCCTAAATCGAATGGTTGGGATTTTTACGCAGCGTTGGTTCAGTCAACTCTCGTAAAGCCTCGCTTATGTCGCCCTACGCTGTGATAGAAATAGCGTCAACAAGTTGCAACTGGTAACTTATGTCGCCACCGAGTAGAAAAATACCGATCGGTCGCAACTACCTGGAACTAGTTTATCGCCGTCTTTTGGGTGCTTATGTCGACACAGATTCCTTTTGATTTTAAGTAACGTGGTGAGTCGACGCTCATGTGATCAGTCAAAATGGCGTCGTCACGTGGAATGTAAAGCTATTTTCATTGGCTGTCTTCTCAGTATACCGGTTCCTCGCTATCGTGGGCGCGCTTATGTCGACTATGGTAAGCAGGATACAGTGTTGTCAACTAGTCGCTGAAGTTGAACACGTCCGATTTTCAGGATCTGGAGGTTTTTAGTTTGCAACTAGTTACTCGCTGACGCCCGAGAGCTTATGTCACCTAGTAGTTATGACTGATTAATTCCAACTACGCGCCGATTAGCAGTTGCCAACTGGTTCTGACTGTACGTAAGGGCGACATAAGCGAGGCTTAAGACCCTTCCTTGCCCCATGAGCAGTCAGAACCTATCTCCCAATGGAACGAATCAACCCGATTAGGAGGATGTTTTTTCAGCAGCTAGTTTTAGCTATAACATACCAATCGAGCTGTCTCAAATCTAAAAATCGTTTTGTGGAGTTTTGGGGGTATTTGCGCGTGCTGATCAGTTCATTAAAGGAGAGCCCAGACGATTAATTTGGTGCATGAAAAAAGTTTGAAAAGAAAATTATCTTCGAGGTTATATCGCTAAAGCTAGGAATCAACAGTTTGATTTTCTGCGTTGCGACTTGCTTTGCAACCTGCTACCTGCGATTGAATACGATTGACCACATCTTCGCCATTGGTGGAAATCACGTCTCGCGAGTCCACTACGGCGATAGAGTGCCCAGCTGCAACGCAACCCAGTTGCAAAGCAACTTGGAACGCAACCCAGTTGCAAAGCAAGTCGCAACGCAAAATCAGCTTGAAAATCAATGGTGGATTCCTAGCTTAAAGGTGCTCTAGTTCGAATTGTAAACATTACGGTTTGTTTATTTACATGGTTGATTATAATAATTATTTTTCCTCGGACAGGTGGCAGCACCGTGTATACCAAAACATTAATGTGATCTATTTTTATATCTATCTTGATAAATATTCTTGTAACTGAAATATATTTATGATTTTACGCTCAAAAACAAACAAAAAGTTGTGAAAGGCGAGATTTAATTCGATTTTATCTGATTTCTTAGTGCCAGAAGTTGACAATAGGTGGCACACCGTAATGTTTACAATTCGAACTAGAGCACCTTTAAAACACCATAACAATTTCGCACATTATGACCCACAATCTTGGCGGCGAAAGTGTCATTGCCGCACTCTGACTCTGCCCTGTAGCCATTCTTAAAGGAGCTGGACGTCCAAGTTGTAAACACGATATTCACTAGTCTCAGTCACCCAGCCGAATCTGAGGATCGAACGTTTGTGTCGCAGTACCTGCGGAACGAAACGGTTGGCTGCGCGAGATTAGATATTCACTTCAGTACATATCACCGATAATAGGTGGCAGCACAGCGTGGATAGAGAACCAGTGAGTGGTTCAATGAGTTGCATTGGACCGGGCACCAGTCTAACGATCACGGGGCGCTACTGGTGCTGCCACCTTCACGAAGGAATAAAACTAGTTTGCCGACCACTGTTTGTAAACAAACTGGTTTGTTTACAACTTGGACGTCTAACTCCTTTAAGTTGAGTGTTTTTCGTATTCAAGAAATGGTTACGTTTTTTTTCAGAGAGCGGACAGATCATCCGTTTGTAAATCATTAGACTGCATGAATGGTAGCGGAGGATATATAACTGGCCATGTTGACGTTTATGGTGCATTTCGAGGAACACCCTGCGGATATAACAAAGTAGGCACTGGTGCCCACAATGAAGAGTGTTAAAGATAATAGAGAGGATGCGCAACTTTCCGACTCCGACTTCAACTACGAGAATGAATTGCAGTCCGCTATGGACATCCTTGATAAAAACGATGTGATAGAAGTTTTCAATTCGTCAAACACCATAAATTGAAGGCAGAAAAAATTGGCCTTTTAATCGGAAGTGCGGATAAATAATGAATTGAAGTCGTAATCCTAGTCGTTACGACTTTGAGACACGACTATGACGACTACGAAATTTGCGATTTATGCGCACTTCCGATTACGAGTCAAAATTATTCTGCCACAGAGTTATGGCATTTTACGATTTGCAAACGTCTGTCAAATCGTTTTTATCAAGGATGTCCACAGCGGACTGCAATTCATTCTCGTAGTTGAAGTCGGAGTCGGAGTCGGAAAGCTGCGCATCCTCTCTAATGTACATGTATCACGGCTATTTTCGCGGGCCACGAAATTCATTGTTTATTTACATTTTGTTTGTTTATGTCCGGGCCTTCTTTGTCTTATGAGTAATTTGTTGGTGGCATGCCCCTCTAGAAATTCTGTTGATTCTAAAAGTATTCATTTTGGGGAGTTGGCATGTCCCAAAAGTCCAAAATATTAAATGTAAACATCCATGTTTACAAACATTGAATGTAAACAATGAAGTCGTGATACATTACCTTTAAGGGAAAGCTGTTGTACATTTTCATATTGCTTGGATCCAGGCCCCCAGAAAAAACAATAAAGACACCCCCAGTTGACTGTTTTTATGGTCCAATGTGATCANCAATCTAATCAAATGTTACAATCTAATCAAATGTTACAGCAACAAAATAATCAGTCAGATAAAAAAGACAGAAATAGGAAAGTTAAGTGTGAGAAATGCTCAAAAGAAATATCCTACACTAATGTATCAAAGCATAGAAAGATATGTCAGTGAAATCATGAAAATGATGAAAATGAATAATTCAACTTATCTATCAGTTCATGTTGTAATTTATGATTTTGAAAGCATTTATTATACTTAAAACATTTATCACATTTTCCACATCTTTTTATGCTTCTAAGATAATCTGAGATATACTGAATATTTTTGTAAGTTTCATAAGGAATATGTTTATTTCTGTCATAAATTTCAATTAACTCTCTTAAAGTAGAAATAGAATAATAAGCAACAGCAGAAATACCTCCTAAGATTAATATCTTATCTCTATTATTATAAAACACATGCAAAAGTTTTAAACATGATTGAACATTGCTCGACAATTGAGCTTTGCATGTTTCATCTTTATGTTCTGAATCACTCATTTATAAATAAAAATTAAGTACTTCAAACCTGATTAATTTAGGGGCGAATATTTCAGATATCTTAATCTTAAAAATGATATACTTCAAACCTGTTTAATTTCGAGATAAAGGGGTGAAAAATTAAGTACTTCAAACCTGATTAATTTAGAGATATATTTTCAAATTAAAGACTGAATATTTCTGATATGTTTAACTTGAAAATTAAGAACTTGAAACCTGTTGAAATATACACCCCTAAAAATCTGTCTATAATTCTATCAATAAACTCTCTAAAGTAATTCTATAAAATATATCTTGTTAGTATCTAGAAAAAATATTTCCATCCTTCAGTTGTAACTAAAAAGAACAAGAAAGTAACTAAAAAACAACTAGAAGTAACTGCTAGTTTCATCTGCTTGCTAAGTTTG
>NMRB01003912.1:2357-48528 GCA_002633025.1 Notospermus geniculatus | reverse complement strand
GATGAACCACGACACCAAGTTTCGGTCCCATTTGACTCTCGGTTTGGCCACCAGGTGGCAGAAACCAAAAACACAAAAAGTGCAATAACTCCTGAACTAATGACTAGATCATCTCCAAATTTTTATCATAGGTGTAGCTGATAAGGATACATAACATATATAACGGGTTTTTGATTTGACCTACTTTTCAAGGTCACGGAGGTCAAAGTTCGACAAAAGTGACGAACATGCCGCAGTTTGTCATTATTTCACCGAGCGAGTTCATATCTTGCATAAACAAGCATTGGAGGGGTAGCTTTAAAAACACAAGTTTCGGCCCGATTGGTCATCCAGTATGGCCGCCAGGTGGCGTAACCTGAAAATCAAGTAAGTGTTATTACTCGGGAACGGCTTGACGCAGAGTGCTCAAATTTGATATTTACCTCCATCTAGATGACCTTTACATGCGTGTCAAATTTCAGCCTCATTTGACTTCAAACATGGCCACCAGGTGGCGTAACCCAAAAATCATCAAAGTGCTGTAACTCAGGAACGCCTTAACCCGAAGTGCTCCAATGTGCTATGTGGCCCCCTGCAGATGACCTTTATGTCCAAGTGATGTTTCGGCCCGATCGGATATCCAATATGGCCGCCAGGTGGCGTAACCCGAAAATCATCAAAGTGCTGTAACTCAGGAACAACTTGCCCCAAATGGCCCCCTGTAGATGACCTTTACGTGCATGTGAAGTTCCAGGCCGATCAGACATCCAATATGGCCGCAAGGTGGCATTACCCAAAAATCATCAAAGTCCTACCTGGGAATGACTTGACCCATATTGCTCATAACTGATATGTTCCTCCCTCTGTCATTAGACTACTATGTCCAACCCAGTGAGCACATGGTCCATGGACCATTTCATATAGAAATCGTAACTCTCTTGACCTTTCACGACTCCTACTGTGTAATGGTTAGATGAAGACTGCAAGTCACATTGTGAAGACCAAACTGAAAAGCTCATGAGAACCATCCACTACTTCTAGCTACTTTAATAGCTCATAATTTCCTGGGGTTGGTGTGATATGACATATTGAGTTCAGGTCAGAACGTAACTGCTTTATCAAGTACGTTTTTGGCAAATCCAGGCATGCTACCAACAGTTAGCCAACATTTAGGGCAAAATTTAGGATTT
Organism: Notospermus geniculatus; assembly: GCA_002633025.1. Taxonomy (NCBI): domain Eukaryota; kingdom Metazoa; phylum Nemertea; class Pilidiophora; order Heteronemertea; family Lineidae; genus Notospermus; species Notospermus geniculatus. The sequence continues at coordinate 47,359 of NMRB01003912.1, read as the reverse complement.
TTTCTTTCAAAAGGAGCTGTTTCCTTAAGGAACGATTGTACCAAGTCATTTTTTAGGTATTAATTGTTGGGCAGTTGTATTAAAAATGGATGGAATATGTAGTTTATACATCACTCTAAATTGTGAAAGAGGAAAAATGTGATCATTACATAACTGAATGGTAAAACAAAGGACATTTGCAAAATGTCTGAAATGAAGCAGAAACACTCAAAATACTGATTAATGAATCTGGTACATATGTTAGCTCAGTGTGTATTTATCTTTTGTTGCTGAAAACACCATTTTAAATCATCACTTTAAGAGATATTTGCATTTAAATCTAAAATAAGTCAGCAATTTGCCTGATTCTACAGTAATGTTGTGTTTGTGAGGACCTCATAGAGGGGGAAAAAGGAAAACCAACCTGACCACATGGTTGGCTGAATTGCCACAATCAGAATAATATCCAGGCAGTTCCATGTAACCAATGTGACCAGTGATCAGTTGTGTCACACACAAACCAAGTTCAATACTCTGGCTGAACGGAATTAACCCCTTAAACATGTTAAAAGCAAAGAGTGAATGACGTGAATATGAAACCGTCCATTCAGGAGGTGATCGAGTGGGCCACGACTGGATGACCGTGAGTGTGCTGTAATAAGGCCTTATTGATCTTACAAATAACAGAAACATCAGTGGTGGTCACTGGTCACATTGGTTACATCGAATTGCCTGGATATTATTCTGATTGTGGCAATTCAGCCAACCGTTTGGTCATGTCAGTTTTCCTTTTTCCCCCTCTATGAGGTCCTCACAAACACAACTGTAGAATCAGGCAAATTGCTGACTTATTTTAGCTTTAATGCAATATATCTCTTAAAGCGATGTTTTAAAATGGTGTTTTCAGCAATAAAAGATAAATACACATTGAGCTAACATATGTACCAGATTCATTAATCAGTATTTTGAGTGTTTCTGCTTCATTACAGACATTTTGCAAATGTTCTTTGTTTTACCATTCAGTTATGTAATGGTCACAATTTTTCTCTTTCACAATATAGAGTGATGTATAAACTACATATTCCATCCATTTTTAGTACAACTACCCAACAATTAATACCTAAAAAATGACTTGGTACAATCGTTCCTTAAGGAAACAGCTCCTTTAGGGATTTTTAGGGAACATTAGTGTTAAAATTAGGGATTTTTAGGGCTTTTAAGTACATAATCTTACCTGGGATGTGCATGTTTTTGCTACTTACTCTGCTACTTGGCATAAGACATGTAAGATGAAATAATGAAATGGTTGTCTGCTGGCACTTGCTTGGAAATTGGCTTGAGGTCTTTAGAATCGGAACCATCGAGTTCACCTGGCACCACCACTCCACTCAGTCCATCCAGTCTAAAAATAAAAACAAAATAACCCTTTATTTAGAACGTACAAAAACACAGCAGTATCAAATCATTCAGTGGTACTAACTCTCAGGACATCTGCCCCAGAAGTAATCCAGGGTGTCCGTATCCCACTGAGCAGACTAGTACAAATTATTGATTGCAAACTTCCCGAGCCCACTTCAGCTCGCTTTGGAAAAAAAACATCTGACTTCAAGAGGGCAATCTGCCAACATATATTACGGCCAGTCTAGGAAAATGATTAGTTCCATAAAACAACCTTGGCCTTTTCCAGAAAACAGAGTTGCGTGCAGCAAAAAACCTTAATTTCTATAGGTTTGTCTATGTATTAATCATCTGTTTGATTGTTCGAGCATTGTCAGAAGGACAAAGCATTTAGGAATGTTTGAGACTGTCTATCATTTTCATACGCTTTGCATCCAGGGAAGCCCTTTTCTTTTGCCAGTCTTCCATTTCTTGTTGAGCTGCTTTCAGTTGCCTGTGTGCAACTTCAAGTAACCCTTGAGCAACAGCAACCTCTTCTTTAAAGTGTTTGGACTTTAGGGCATCTGCCAACCTTTTGTTAGCCTCAGCAAATACTGCTTCTGCAGACCTTAGCTTAGCCTGGCATTCTCCTTGTTCTGTTTGAAGCTGCTTTTCAGTGTCCTTTAGTTTTCTCTTTCTTTCTTCAAATGCCTTTTGTTCAGCCAACTTTTGTGCCTTCTCACTTTCAGCTTCCGCTTCCTGTTTCTTCTTTTGGGCTTCCTCCAGTTTCCTTCTCTCCTCCAAGCGCCTTTTATACTCAGCATTGGCATTCCTTGTACACTGTACAACATTCTTGTTGAAGTCCATGTTGTGAATTATTCCACCATTCGCACTGACAGCATCCTTGACATTTCTTAGACCATTGACCGATTCCGGAGTCAGCAGGGTCCTGTCAGTTCCTATGACATGTTTGTTGAGTGATAGGCCTCTTTCGACATCTGCGTTTCCGTGGCACATAGACAGTACACCCTTAACAAGCTTCATCAAATTTAGGAACATCTGGGCTCCAGAGAGAGTTTTCATCTTGAAGACTCTACACCAGTAGTGGTCAACTCTAGCACTCCCACTTCCATCTTCCTTCTCATGCCACTCATCAGGAATTGATTGTCTCTTGTACAGTTTCCATTCATCAACAGTGGAAGAAATCTTGCTCTCATCAATGATCTGGGGTAACTTCTGAGCAATGCGTCGGATGCAATCCTCACTGCCATCAACCTGCTGCATCTCAGGATGAAGTACTGTTAGGTCGCGAAGGAAGGTGTCACCAATGGGAAGGCGAGTCAAAAGGTACTGTGTAGTACCCTGAAGAAATGCTCTCATTCCTTTCAATGGCAGCTTCCGTTGATCATGACTGAGTTTCGACAGAGCTCTCAGGGCTTTCTCACCCACTTCCAACTTGTCATCTGGTAGCTGAATGTCTGCCTCTTTGACATCAGTCTTCTTCAGCCTCCTACTACCAACATCACATGCTGCAGGCTTAAGGAACCGTAGCATCAACTTTTTAATGAGTTGAACACATTCATCATGAAGAACATGGATGAGAGGTTCCTGACGCTGGAAGGTACATAGTATTCCATCAAAGAGTTCCTTAACACCTATCAGAAAGTGCATCTGGATCAAGGTACTTTTGTCTTGCAGAGATTTGCATATCCGCTTGTAGCTTTCGTTCTGTTCAAGGGTCCTTTCCGTCTTCTCCAACCTTGCAATCCTAGGAAGTTCCTTCAGGAAATATGAATGCAGTGGGTCCCAGTTGTCAATAATTCTCTCCAACGCTGGGAGAAGAGTCAACCACCTACATTGAACATGACGAATGAACATTTCCTCACTGAACCCCAGTTCACTTTGCTCTTTGAGGAAGTCTTCTTTGCGGGCGGGATGAGCCTTGAACCAGTAGAACACATCGATCGCCATTTGTTCAGCCTGTTGACCATATATACCGATGCCATGTTTGAATCCATTATGAACAACATGGATATTGCATGGCAAGAAGTCGACTAGTCCAGGCAAGCCTAGACCCTTCAAATGAGCATTCATTTCATTGTAAATGGTCTTGTTGACATTTGGTCCATCCGATCCAATGCTGAGAAGTAGTTCCTTGGGTAAACCATGCTCTTCTATGCATGATAAAATGTCTTTTGAGACATCCTTTCCCTTGGCATGTCCAAAGAACAATGCTTTGAAGAAACGAGTGACTACTTCTCCCTTCGCTTCGGACCAAAAGCGTAAGAGCACATCTAGTTGTTTCTTGTTCTGGAGAGTTGTGGTTTCATCAAACTGGGCAGTAAAATGATTTCCTTGGGATCTCACCATCTTGCATAAGGATTCATTGAAATATGGTCCCAGCCCATCAGACATTATGTATGACACTTTCGTACGTCCAATAGAAATGTCTCGAGAGATTGGACACTGGAACATGAAGTGGAACAGTTGTGAAATGTCCTCACAACTGTTGTAGCTGAAGTTGCTAGATGCAACTTTCATACACCAAGCTGCCTCTGCCACAGTAACTTGATCATCATGAGTTCTGCTGGACAGTTCAATTGCACCTTGTGTTCGAGTTGTTGAGAAATGCTGCTGCTTTTTACTGAACCTGGTTTTTGCAATTGCTTTGTGCTTGGTGCCATCAGCATGGGTCAAGATCTGTTGGAAACCAGAGTTATCAAAACGAACAGAACAGGTGCATAAGATGCAGGTTGCAGAGGTAAGGGATGCATTTTCCTTCAACCACTCTCCAACAATGTGCCCATTGCGATCTGTCTTCGTTAACCAACCAGCCTGGAACTTGGTTTTGCCATGGGGCATCTTGGGCTACTACTAGTACACTTATCTGGGCAGTTAACATATGCCTACTCCGGCTGAAAAGAAATGTCATTGTAAAACATGTTTACAGATCACTGGTAGTTGCTTCACACTGGGAACTCTGGGTGTAGGCCTACATCAAACCCAAACAGCAACTACTAATGATGTAATGACATGATTAAGTAGATGTGCTACAAATCTAGTGCTGAAATCTGCATTTCAGCAAGATGAGCACCACTCAATGTCCCTCAATTACTATCATCGGGACGCAGTGAAAAGTCGTCATGTATTGCATCGTCCACTCACCAGAAGGAAACGGGCGCTATCACCCATAGGCCGCTGTAAGACACTTCCAAACGACTCCGGGGTTGTGGCAGGTGAACTTGACCGGTCAAAGAAAGATCCTCACGCCACTTCCAAGCGAACGATGATCAATCACCAGCGACGTTTTAACCGGAAAAAGAGAAATTTAGGGATTTTTAGGGAAAATGCCTAAAATGTCTTAATTTTTAGGGCATTTTAGGGAGAAAAAAATTATTTAGGGATTTTTAGGAATTTTAGGGCCGGTAGCATCCCTGCAAATCGCCCGACACCAGCATCAGTTCATGGTAAAAGGCATCAGAGATAAAAAACGGTCACGAAGGTACTGAACCTTTTCGAGGTTCGCCTTGTCATCAATAGAAACACCATCTTGGTGCTTTTATATGATAGCGACGCTCTGCGGCGCGTTATTCCCGCAATTGCTGGTAATGCGTTCCAACAGTACATGTTACCACAATAACTCAATGGCCTCGGCCAGCGGATGATTATCCCGACAACGTTGAATACTGTTGTCGTCGTATTCGTTCACCCTTCGGTAATTTATAAAACCAAAGAAACGAGCAAATCCAAAATGTGATTTTCATGACTATATATTACACTACATGTATATACAAGGAACAAACGTTTTCGGCAGCATCCTGCTAGCCCTCATCAGGTAAAGTGAGAAGATATTACAGATTGAAGGAAAACTAGAGCATTGACATAACTGCAATTATACAATTAGTAACTGTGTTGAGAGTGATTTAGAAAATCCCCAAGAAGAAGAAAGACCCTTGTTGAGCCAGCTGTTTGTTAAGGGCTGGCTTTTGTTCTTTGATCAGTAACACTTTCGGAAATTGTCTGCGTATTGATCAATTGAGATCCCATCGCTCTGCAAAAGTCGCTTATGTTCGTCCGATAGTTTGTCCGGTATAGTGGCTTGAAGAACACGCATTGTTGGTCGCGTAACGGTGTGATATTTGCCGAAACCTGTTCTTTCCAATTCCTCGAGCTGAGCTGAAAAAAAATAAAGGCATAAGTACAGAAATAGCGCAGACTTTCGTGAAATTTAATAGAAACTAAAAGCGGACTTTAATACAATGAAACTCCACGACAGCGTACCTTTCACTTGTTCTGAGCCGGCGCCATTTAGGTTACGGGTAATATTCCTTGGAATTGCTACCGGACCGGCACATTGGGATGCACATCGTAATACCCTGGATGGAAACGCCTGCACCTTTGGCAGCCCGAGGGTGTCCTTTGTTTTCATGTGTTCTAATGCCTGGAAAAGATCGTTCATAAGTATGCATTATACGCTTAATTACTTTCTATGTTGTAAGGTGCGCCAATGCTACTGTTCTCATATTCAGAATTAGGATGAAGTCTGTTTGGTACGAGAATTTACCTGGAGAATGACTGACTTCTGTCGCTCATATTGTTATGTATGGTCTCTTGGGAGCCTTTGCTGTGTCAGCTGGAATTGATAATGGCACATTCATAGGTTCACCGTTGAGGAGGCATTTCAAGACGCATATGTGACAACATGAAGAACGCCCGTCAAACGCATAACGTGCGTTGCGTCCTTGCTTGATATCATCATCACATCAGCATCATCATCCGATGATGTGAACAATACTGTGTAGGCCTACGTATAGTCTTGCTGGCAGTCTCTTTGTCATTTTCTTGTAGGCCCTATAAATTCGAAAGTGCAAATACAAAATTCCTAACTATACATAGTCTTATACTTTGACATTATCTTAAATGAGTGGACTCATTAATTCGCAAATTAAATGAGAAAGATTATATGTTAAAAGTGTTTTTTTATTTTTTTCATATTTGAGGTAAATGTGCATGAGTTTCGGTAGTGGTGTCGGTGTCGGTGGCGTTTTGTCTGTGTCGGCGGTAGAAGATCTAAAGTTTCCATGGCGGCCAGCGAAGTCGCTGTCGTCGGTGTCGGTGACGTTTTGTCAGTGTCCGCGGCAGAGGATCAAAAGTTCCAATGGCGGCCGGCAATGTCGCTGTCGTCGGTGATGTGATGGGATTATTATAGGACTAATCACTACAATATTCTGATATTTTGTTGTGGTTTTCAAGTCAGGCCGGAGTTTTGATCATGAAATCTCGTGTGATCATCGAAGCGCTCTAGAACAGACGCTTGATGATTTTCTCGGAAGGTTGACTGTCTCTGTTCAGGTTGCTAATTACTGGTATCCCTCCGGACATCCTGGGATCGGTAGGTTGGTTCTCTCCCTCTATGTTGGGAACTACCTCGATTACTGTACCTGCTTGTATCTCGACCCCTCTGGTAACGAGAATTGTCGGCTTGTTGCTCTTCCCTAGCATGACTGGGCTGTCCAAAGGTTCCAGTGTTCTTCTCTATCTCTCTACATTGTAAGCTTACTAGATATTTACCTCAATATTATACGCACCTCTGCAGTGTCCATGTACAGACTTGCATCAAAGCTGTCATGAAGTGGAACATTTGCCATATTGTAAACATGCCACTCCCAACTAAGTTGATAACCATTTGGCCATCCCACTCATGGGACTGTTCTACGTTTGGTGAGTAGGCCTACACCTTTGACGAAATGAAATGTGGAAACACAATTGTATTACATGTATTTGAAATTCGCTTTACCGGTTCATCTATACTAAAGGCAAATATGGATTTTTTGTCTCAAGTGTGAGTCATTAACACAATTGACACTAGCGGCGAAATATCATCCCCCTCATTTCAACACTAGCATTTTAAGGAGGCCGCCATTTTACATATTGCCGGCGCGGATGTACAATTAGTTCGAAACATTAAAACTAAAACTAATAAATTCTTCAAATAAAGGAGTCGGTTCATTTATATGTTCTCTGTAATTAATACGAAGTAGTTTCAGTTAGAATATTATGCCTTCGAACCATTTCGATTGCATTTATCTGGGAAGTGCATCTTTAGGTCAACTCTACAACACATTACAGGTACTCTTGATTGGGCAGTGATGCGGCTAACCTCTTCATGGATGTTTAAATGAAATGGCCAGGGCCATTGTGCTCACCTCTGTGACAAGTCTCCATGGTTAAGTGTGAAACTATGACTCTCATGGTGAATGTTGAAGGATCAGTACAGATAAAGATAAAGCTGAACACACCAAGAAGTATTTTTATGATCTGATCAGTATTATCAGTCAATGACATAAACTCAGGTGATGGCACCCAGAAGGAGTACAATTTCTGAATACAATGAATACAAGTGGTATTTGTGAACAAACTGCTTTCCTGTCTAGGTCACAGATGTCAAAAATTCTATTTTTCAAGATGGCCACCTGGTGGCCACACGTGACGTTCGTTGGGACTGAAATTTCAGCAGGAATGTACAGGATACTTGCATAGATATTTAGACAACATTGAAACATCGTAACATTTACTACCGATGAGATATGGCCAAAGTCAATTTTTCAAGATGGCCGCCTGGCAGCCATGTTGAAGTCCAATCGAACCGAAATTTGGCATATAAGTAGACGGTACCAAGACACATATTTAGGCACGGTTAAAGCATCCTAGCTCCCACTATTTATGAGGTGTGGGTCGAAGTCCATTTTTCAAGATGGCTCCCTGGCGGCCATATTTGACGTCGAATCTGACTGAAATTTACCATATATTTATATGGTACCTAGATACATATTTTGACAACGTTAAAACATCCTACCTACTCCTATTTATAAAATGTGGGTCAAAGTCCATTTTTCAAGATGGCTTCCTGGCGGCCATATTTGAAGTCCGATCGGGTTGAAATTTGGTGCATTCGTGCAGGGTGCCTAGATATATCTTCACACCAAATCACAACACTCTATGTCAAATAGCAATGAAATGTGCCACCAAACAGTGAATTTTGAACTTTGACCTCTGTGACCTTGAAAAGTAGGTCAAATCAAAAACCCGGGATTTATGTGATGAAGTCTCATCAGAGGAACCCACCATAAAAGTTTCGTGGTTCTAGCTAACCGCGTTCAGGAGATATGGCCAAAAGAAGGTTTTCACAAAGCGCCCCCTACAGGCCAGAGTGTACAAGCAGCAGCGCTAAGTTTCGGTCCAGAGATAGTTTTTACCATAGGGTACCTGTACACCAAATTTCAAGTTTGTAACCCAAGCGGTTTAGAAACGTGCCACCCCTGTTAACGACGACGGACGACGACGGACGACACACCATGGGAGAAGCTCACCTCACAGAGGTGAGCTAAAAATCTCTTACCAAAATGTAGTAATTCGCACTACTTTCAAGATGGAAACTTCCTTAATGTACCTGGGGTGTTACACGTGTTGTGCAGGTACGAAACAACGCCACCTACTGTCAAGGTTGGCGCCGTTAACTGACGCATATATTTTGTTTAACTCAGCTAAGATGACATGGAAATATTATGAATGAAATGACTCATAGTTGTAGTATTCTTTCTAGTAACCAGGCATGACCTCTAAAGTCCAATCGGAGTGCTGGCATTGGCTTTCCTTTCCCGCCGGCCAACATCAAGCCAAGATCATTAGTCATTTCGTATGAAAGTGCGGGTCAGATTAACGGCTCACTTCATATTTTGTCTGGGAAATAGTCCACAATATCAGAAATAAGTGTGCTTAGCTTATTTCAGTTATCAAATGTTCGTAACCTGGGTAGTCTCGGTCACCCAGCCGCTGTTTCGAATCTGGGGATCGAACAAGCGTCTGGGTCATAACGCCACTTTTTCTGTTACGAGCAGACCAAGATCCTGGTCTGGATGCTGATTGGCTAATCAGGAACAGAGCTAGTCATTCATTCCCATCCGCCGATTCCTCCCATTCGAAAATCACAATCCGGCTGCTGATTGGGCAAGAGAAGTGATCATGTGACCTCATCATGGCGACGACCACATAATGTCAGTTGGGATTTCTCGACCTCGTCTACCATACGGATACACAATTCCTGCTTAGTTTTCAGCCTGATATTCAACTCCAATAAGTTGATGCTGTCCAGTAAGCTGGCTCAGATCACTTCACCGATCGAATCATTGCCAGATTCAGACATTTTGGAAGGTTGTGAGGTGAAATTTTATATATCAATGGAAGCAGCCATCTTATGTCACGTGACCTGCTACAGCATTACCCACAATGCACTGTATCACAAGAATAACGGCGTTCTGGGCCAGACGTTTGTGTAGCAGTACTGCGGAACGAAACGGCTGGCTGCGCGAGACTATAACCTGGGCAACTTGGTTTTGGGTACTGTTCAGCAATTCGCTTCTTTATGTCTGTTTGGCCCGTATTCTAGAAGCCTCCTTAACTCTTAGGTCCACTTTAACCTTTTGTATTTTGCGCTGCAAACAATAGCTAAAGGTAAACCTTAAGACTTAAAGCTGAACTTAAAAGATATAAACCCCAAGCGGCAGAGGTAGAAATTACGAACAGCCACAAGGCACTTCCAAACTACCTCTGAAAACGATACACTCTCTCGGACGGTCACGTGACAGTTGGTTTCACTTGCCACCACGCTCTTGAACAGTAAAGATCTCAGCACAGCTGGCAAGTGAGAAAAAAAACGAAAAATAATCTGTGCTGGCACCAAGATTCGAACCCACAACCCTATGATCGATTCGCCAACCTCTTTCTATATGCGCCACTATGTGACAACATGCGTAGGCCTACAACGACACCGATCTACAATAAAGGCGCTGTGGTTTTGAAGATATCCATGAGGAAATAAAGCGATCGGAATTGTCGTCTTGCAGGCAAGCAGTCTTCGTTGTTCTACAGGGGCGTAGGTGATTTTACCAACTTTTTCAATGCGGGTATTTTTACCTGCTGGGGGATTTTTTTACCTTCTTTAGGCCTACCAATTGGTGGATTTTTACCTGCTGGGGGACTTTTTACCTTCTTTAAGCCTACCAATTGGTGGATTTTTACCGGGAGGGGGGGATTTTTGCCAGGGGCATTTTTACCGGGGGGGGGGGGGGGGNGGGGGGGGATTATTACCGCGTACCCATTTCTGCAGAATCCCCCACCATCGCCCAAAAAAGGTAGACGGAAAAAGGTGCAGTTCAAAGCTGTGGTGGGGGATTAGGCCCTTGCATTTTTTAAGCCCTTCGTACGCCTAGCTGCCTATAGGCCTATGTAGGCCTACATGATATATGCTATGCTATGCAATGCAACCAATGCATTAGCCCGGCACTTATGACCGGTGTTCTGCCACCCGGCACTGGGCCAATGCTGTGCCGGTGTGCACCATAGCATTCCCTAGGCCTATGTGTGGTGTGTAGGCCAGCAACTTTACCTCACGGCGCATCCTCTACGTGGGGATTCTCGCTACGAGGTTCCTCACTGTATTAGTCATTGGGGTATTTCGAAAATCATGTAAGAGATTATCTAAATCACTGTTGTTTTCAGTTCTTCTGCCATGTGCGCCTACGTTACGTTGCTCGGCCATGATGACAGATGACCGCGCACTCACATTGTTGACTCATGACAGTTTTCGCGGGAAGTTGGAAGATGGGGCTGACGTTATCGATTCATGTTGGTCACGCGCTTCTGATAGATCACGTGCTCCTGACATATTTCTGAAAGTTCCTGACGTACTTTTAAAAAGGCCCTGACGAGTTTTGTCCTGATATATTTCTGAAAATTCCTGACGGACTTTTCAAACAGTCCTGACGAGTTTGTTTTAATGCTGCGTGTCATTTAAAATTTCTGACGAGATTTTGAATGGTACATTGTGATTTAAATTTTCTGATTACTTTTTGAAATGTTGCATGATGATTTACATTTTCTGATGATATTTTGTTAAATGCTGGCATTGGTTTATAAAAGCTTACTATGATTGGAAAATTAGTTTTTTAAAAATCCTGCATTGTAATTTTTATTTTTGGTGATTTTTTTCATCTCTGCGTGATACTTTTAAATTACTGAAGAGGTAATTAATACATCGTGACAAATGTTTTTGACTTGACTTGTGCATGATACTTTTATATTCTGGCATGTATTTTCATAGTTCTGGAATTATTTCCCTTTTGGCATTCCATACAAAGGAATTATACGACAGAGGACTCAAGGATTGGTTCGTAGTTTGCTTTCGTTATAAATTTCACTTGACTAACTCCAATTTCATTCAAATAGCTTCTAAATCTGTCGAATGTACAGTTATTTCACAGTAACAATTTCTTTCTATCGTGTACAGAGTGTATTCTACGGCAGCGTTTCAGTGCCATGACATTTTTTTTTGTTATCTCGCAATTACGAGATAACATCGCGAAATTACGAGGTAACATCTCGAAATTACGAGACAGCATCTCGTAATTACGAGATTGTTAACGGCAGTCACAATACCCTTCCTCTACACTGCGGTACCTCTTGGCCTTAGAATATCAGCCCAAGGGCCTCTTGGTTTTTTCTTGCCTTTCATAATTTTTTTTCATTTATTCTAATCAGTGACACACACAACTCAAAATGTAATAATATTCCAACATGGATGAGCATTGTTGTTTCTGAAGAATAAAACGTAAAACAAAAACTGTTTTTTTTTTGGCTGAAATTGGATATTCAACTGCCGTTGAAGAGAAGACACTTCATAAGAGCATTCAGTCACAAAGAAAACACATTCGATATCGATTTATTTTCATAAGAAATTCGTTCTTCTTAGATAACAAACGACAACGAAAGCACTGCAGAGGCAATGCGCAGTAAACCGCCTTTCATACATGGCAGAGAAGCCAAGTTTTGCCATGTTGGCCGGTTTGTGCAAGGGTAGCCCACGGAAATGAATTCGGGGACAATGGAGAGAGGTCAGTTACTGCATTTGTCCTCATTTCAGTTCATCGCACCGACAAGATTTAGAAAATCTGTGTCTCCTTTCATCACTGCCTTTCGTCTCTCACACAGCTTCATCGACTCTGATCAGCAGACATCCAGTCATTAGATGATTGGGTGAAATCTAGAGTAGCAGGTAGTGACCGGTGATACGGTTAGGTTACTCAGTTTTAGCAGCTGCTAGGCTCCTGCTCTAGACTGGAGCCATGATGCTTTGCGCTCGACTGACTCTCCATAAGGTTGAGCTAATGTCCGCTATCTGAACCGTCTTGTGTATCGTTCAGAAAACGTTACAAATACGGAGGTTTAGAAATCAAATGGTAAACGTAAACTTCACGACAACGCTATATTTCATAATACGAATTAACCAGATTTTGCATGAATATTGCATTTTCGGTACAAAAATAACGTTGTCGTTAAAGTTTACGTTTATCGTTTGATTTCTAAACCTCCCTAATGATTTTCAGTCAACGTCATTTTGCTCCACCAGATTACCTTCACTGAACGTTCCAGGGCAGACCCAAAGAAAGACGACCATTATCGGATGCTAGCGACAAGTTCAGTCGTTGCACGTATGCATTCCGGGTAGCCTATGCGTAGGCGTAATTTTAGACCCAGAAAGGAGTGGTTTTAGAAAATCGATGTGGTTCGTGAACGAGAATGCGACAACAAATTGGGGATTCCACGCTGTCACATTTTCTGAGGAGGCCAAAAATATTATCAAGAGTGATGCAAGTGCGATAGTGTTGTTCATACGTATTGTTTCTCAATAATCACATTAATAAAAAACAGTGAAAATGGCTGGGTTTTGCCAAAATAAATATTTCAGTAGACCTGTACTTGCATGCGGTGTTTTAAAACCCGATTTGGCCCATCCTTATCAACAAGTGGTTTCACTGTTGACGTGCTCTGTTATATGTCTCCAACTAAAATGTTCGATGTTCAGCGTCCTGCCAGAACAAACACATTACATCTGTCAGACAAATGAGAAGAAGGGTTCCTGCATGGAAAAGGAACAGGCACTCCAGTATCCAGGGGCCATGATGTTTCAGATAAAGGTAAGATATTGACGTGGATACAGTTTTATTGAGGCCTTACTCAAGCTCCCTTTATAATGAGATAGGCCTACTACTCAACCTTAAGGTTGAGATTCCACCTCAAGTCCGCTGGACAACCAATGTAGTCACCAAAAAACCTATCGCAATTGACTGTAATGGGGAACCGGAGGAACTAACGTCACGACGCGGCGCTGCGAGCGGTGCGAGTGAAGTTTTTTTCTAACGTTTTTCTAACGTTATTTCCATTTATTTCTGACGTGAAAAAACCTTTTGTTTCGGTCGTCTGGCATTAAAATTTACATCACCTTGTAGCAGACGAAAATATCTGCATTTTTCGTTGTTTTTTCCTTAAAATGAAGATATAGGGTTGTGAAAATGGCAACGTCTTCATTTCAATATTCCTGTAGAAAAAATGAACAAAAACGCAAATTTAAATTAACTCCTTTTTAGCTCACCTCTGAGCTATAGTTATAGTCGCCATGCGGTGTCCGTCGTCCGTCGTCGTCGTCCGTTAGCAGGGCACGTTTTGTAACCGCTGGGCTATTGATCTGAAACTTGGTATATACAGGGTGTCTCAAAAAATGTACCCAAAAGTATTTTAACAGCACCAATCAGTATTTTTAGACATTTTCTACATGATCATGGGATAGCCGAAGCATGTAAGTTTTCTCCCCAATGCACAGTCTTTACTTCAGACTTTCCTTTTTGATGTTTTAACCCTTTAGTTTTTACATCACATGATCAATTTAACCTCCTCGTCTTCCGATCACAGCCTGCATCCTTACTGCTACATTGTTCATCACATTTACGAATGTTTCCGGTGGCATGTTCTGGACGGGGCATTCACAATGAGATCCGAATGAGGACACAGTGGTTTCAACAAGATGGAGCTCCACCACACACAGCAAGCGCCACACGAGAATTCCTACGAACGCACTTTCCTGAATGGTGACGTCTGATCTCCCTCAGGGACGGATCCTGGATTTCGGGAAAGATGCGGCGCACTGAGCTAGAAACATTGAAATGTGCGGTGAATTTCAATGATTTGCTCCGAATTTCAGAATTTCAGAGTTGATTTTACAAATTTGTTGGCCGAAAAGGGGGGGGGGCGTACGGTGCGTGCGCCCATCCCCTGGATCTGCTCCTGCCTCTGTATGAAGACATTGAGTGGCCTCCCTGTTTACCATATTTGACGCCCCCAGACTTTTTTCTCTGGGGCTATTTGAAGAACCGCATTAATGCTAATCGCAAGCCAAGAGACCTAGAACAAGTTACGAGAAATCCAAACACTCCACTGGAAACATTCCCAAATGTGATGAACAATGTAGCAGTAAGGATGCAGGCTGTGATCGGAAGACGAGGAGGTTACATTGATCATGTGATGTAAAAAGTAAAGGGTTAAAACATCAAAAAGGAAAGTCTGAAGTAAAAACTGTACATTTGGGAGAAAACTTACAGGCTTCGGCTACATAATCATGCAGAAAATGTCTGAAAATACTGATTGGTTTATCTGTGCTGTTAAAATACTTTTGGGTAAATTTTTTTTGAGACACCCTGTATATACCGTAGGTTAGATGACCTACGGCACTAAACTGGATCATCTCCAAATTTTTATCGTAGGTGTATCTAATTAGGGTAAATAACATGTGTAAAGGCCCGTTTCCACTATAGCGGATTCCGCCGCGTCTTGCGGCGAGCGGAGCGGTTTTCACAGGCATTGGGATAATCAATAGGCCATTGTATTGGTAAACCATCGAAGGATTATCCAAAGCCCTGTGAAAACCGCACCGCTCGCCGGAAACCGCCGCGGAATCCGCTGTAGTGGAAACGGGCCTTAACGGGTTTTTGATTTGACCTACTAGGTCAAAGTTGTACGAAAGTAACTAACCTGCAGTTCGCACTAAAAATCAAACTATTTATTATGTAATATATTTTTGTGATTTTTGATGCAGTTGTGATAGAGTAGAACTTTCTAAGGATTTTGGGCTTTGTTTCATCAAAATATGTTGAGTGGCTGCTGAGATGTTTCAGATTATAGCAATTTGGATAATTTGAGATTTTTGTGTTTTTTAGGAAAAATTAATGTGATGCCATCAGATAAAGCTAACCGCAGAATACGGATTTACAAAATTCTGGAACTCGTTGCCTTAACTGAACAGAAATATTGCATATTTTTCAAATACATATTGAAATCTTGATATTTTGAAGAACATGCTCAACTTCTAACCAGTTTTGGCTAAACGTTCCAAAACTTCATGCTTCTCTGTCTACTGTTATCAAAATTTTGTGAAAAATTGAAAAAAATCAAATTATCGAAATTTTGATAATCTCAAATATCTCGGCAACCGCTCAACAGATTTTGAGGAAACAAACTCCATGATCCTTAGACGGTTCCACTCTACCAAAACGGCAATAAAAGTCACAAAAATATTAGGATTTATTCTGATGGGCTACATATTACATAATTACGATATTTCCAAATTTCCAATTTTTTTTTATGCAGGAATATGACCAACAAGATGAACTTTCAAATGAAACAAACTGTGTTAAAATTATTTCTAACCGTGTTAGAAGTATTTTGAAATATTCAAAGTTTCAGGTGTAGATAAACTAATGTCCGTGACTGTACATTGTACTGTACATGTATATCAAACATTAGTTTGTTCTTTTTAGTATCTTCGTATCTCTTTATCTTCGAGAAATTTCATGGACCATATGATGGATTCGTCTGTAAACATAAAGTGCTGACATTGCTTTGATTTTAAACCGGAAAGGGAACATATTCATGTTTTTATGAAGCAAACCATGCAGTTAATATTGTGTTGTAATTTTTATGACAGATATGTTTTGATGATAATACAATGCTACTCTATTTGTTTGGTCAAATTTCACCCAAAATGGGTAGATTTTGACCCCAAAATAAGATAATATGTAATCAACTTCATGCCTCATGTCCTATAGGACAGGGTTAAATGTTTGGGTCAGTACAATTTGTCATTATGCTGACCCAGACATTTAACCCCTGTCCTTGACCTCGGACGGGGTTAAACGTAACTCTATTTTGGGGTCATTTTCCTGACCCAATTACTATGTTGAAAACGTTGACTCATTTAATGGAGTAAGTTTAACCCAGCATGAGGTTGACTGCATATTAATCTTATTCTGGGGTCAAAATCTACTAGTCCTGGCTCGGGGGGGGGGGGGGGGGGGNTGGGTTACATAAGCAGGTTTTTAATTGTCTGGGATAGCCCAGTAACGAAATAGTGCGTTTTGGGGCATTTTTGGGGAAAACCTAAAAATCCGGCGATCTAATGGCAGAACGCAATTTGCAATATGCCTATCTTAGTCAGAGGTACCACATTTCTATCTGTTCACCATACATTTATTGGGTGTAAACCCAACCATTTTAAAGTTTTGTGTACATCGGTCCCATCTACCCTGTACATTGTGATAGAATTGGCAAATGGAATTAGCTTAGGGATCTAATTAAATTCAAATTACACAAAAACGTACTTGGTATGGAGAT
Source organism: Notospermus geniculatus (assembly GCA_002633025.1). Taxonomy (NCBI): domain Eukaryota; kingdom Metazoa; phylum Nemertea; class Pilidiophora; order Heteronemertea; family Lineidae; genus Notospermus; species Notospermus geniculatus. The sequence goes on along the minus strand of NMRB01003912.1, from coordinate 30,445 downwards.
GTTAACCAAACTTTTCTGAAAGCCCTCATCATATGCAACAAGAAAATACCACATTTGGCTCTAAAAGAGACATGTACGCGAAAACACCCCCAGAGCCAGGACTATACCCATTTTGGGTCAAATTTGACCCAGCAAATTTCAGAGTGAATGAATGACTTAAACAAGAGCACTCAAATGTACTATGTTGCTCCCTCTAGATGACCTTTATGTGCATGTGAAGTTTCGGCCCCGTCGAATAACCAATGTGGCCGCCAGGTGGCATAACCCAAAAATCATCAAAGTCCTGTAACTCGGGAATGACACTTAAAACGACTTCAATGACGTCAATGACCTGTCGGGACAAACGGCACGCCGGTACCTCGGTATTAACCCCCCCCCCCCAAAGTGACATGACGTATTGCGGATATTCAAGGCACTCTGGTGTAGTCCCAAGGCGAAATGACCGGAGGCCGTGAAATTTCATGATGGGCAGATGAAGTGTTGGTTCTCTCTGGTGTTTGGTTTGAGTGTACGGGGTACACGATGTTCTCTACCGTGGCTGGGAAAGGATATATGTACATGGTGATTTTTTTACATTTTGATTCCCCGAGTTTATTCTTTTTTATCTTCAACTTACTAACTCGAGGCCTTGACTTTTTATCTCGAGGCCTCGCCTTTTCTCGAGGCCTCGACTCTTTTTATCTCGAGGGCTCGAGTTTTTATCTCGAGGCATCGACTTTTTCATCTTGAAGCCCCGATCACGTGAGACAAGACGTACATATTCGTACCAAGTTACAACATGCTGTTCTTAATGAGATATTAGCTAAAAGTCCCATTTTCAAGATGGCCGACTGGCCACCATATTTGATGTCGAAAAGTGTCCAGTTCGGTGTATGCATAGTCAATAGTGGGTGCCAAACACATCCAATTTCAAAGTCAAAATATTCTAGTTGCAGTAATTTATGGGATATGGGCCAAAAGCCATTTTTCAAATATGGCCACCAGCGGCCGCATTACGGCAAAATCACGCTATACGAATGGTCCCAACCTTTGATGGCACCCAAGTTGACCCCTAAAATGTAGCACAGGTGTGGGCAGTGAATACACACATCTTTGTCACGTTACGTTGAAACTCGACAGGTAACACTGAGTGTTTGTACCTGTGGAGTTTGTACGGACAGGTATACCTGTTCTCTAGTGGTCAACTGGGTGAAATGAATATTTCCTCAAGAGAAGTTGAGGAAATAATTTTCATTCCTCTAGCGTGAATTTGCCGTAATGATTTTTAAGACCGCCACCACCTCACAGGTGGCGGTCTTCATTGGTTTTACTGACTTTGGATCTCTCTGGCAACATGGTTTCAGAATGGATACCTGAAAAAATAAGCGATGGATCAACTTAAGACTTACGTTGACTTCTAGACGAATCAAAAACACAGGTCAAGTTCGTTAACTGGCTCAATCCGTAATCGTTTGATGGGTATTTTTCGCCTTTATCGCCAAAAACCAGCCCGCCGGTGTCGGTGTGGGAATCCCCGCCAGCCCAAAATAGAATCCAGCGCATCGTCATCGTTCCATTACCCGAGTTACCTTGGTTCAATGAGCCACCGCTAGGATTTGATGCAACCGCGATATGTGTTCTACATCGAAAGACCGGGTACCAGTCTATACCCGAGTAAAACGCGTTCCACCCATCTTTGCCGCTTCACTCCTGCGGCGCTACTGTCCGTTCAACCAACATTCCCGTCTCATCTACGCTCTCGAAATCATCAGAATAGAGACATCTGCGAAGGTAAATTTTGTTTAATACTGTTTAATTCGGAAGTTAACTTCTTTGGCGTCAATGTCAACCATAGGAAGTGATGTTTATTTGTATATTTTCTGTTAGATTTTTGGTGTTCTGCCGTCGGTCAGACATCGACATGTCAGAATCAGATCTGTCTGACCCTCAACACCAGTCATGCCAGTCCAATGCATGCATACATGTAGGCCTACGGATGTCACTGAATCAGACATGCCTACATTTCACAGCCCCTGGCGTGGCATGCGTTAATCGTAGCACATTCGTTGGCGATGGTCAACATACTCTCCCGGGCATACTCTGCATCATCACTGATCGTGTAGACGGCCTGAGAAGATTGTCACTGTGATCAAAATCAAAGCGAAGAGTGCATGAAGTGAAGAGTGTCTGTAGGCCGCAACTGTAGTGTAGTGTGTACTTGGCTGTGTGTGTATATGGGGAACATGATAATGTAGCTTATGTGCAGTGCACTGCTTTCCATACATGTATGCTACTAGCAGTCATTCGTTGTACCGGTAGGCCTAGGCCTGCTGTACTGCTGACTCTTTCTCCTGTGTCAAAGCAAGTCAATAGGCCAAGCTAAAAATTACCACCGAATCATAGGGGCCTACATACATGTAGACATGGAAGATAGGCCTACTGCCAAGACATGCACATCTTCCTTTTCTCTTTTCAGCATGAAGATGAAATTAGCCAAAGTTTTCAAAAGAGAATGCACCCAAAAGATCCATCTTGCAGCCTACTGCCATAGGACTTGATGTTGTTGGCTACAAACTACAAGACATGTCTGCAGTCGACAACAGTCATGATGGAATCAGGAGCAGCGAGGATTATGTCACAACATGAACATTAGTTAGATGTGTACAATTTGATAATGACAAAAATAAAACATGCCATTTTTTCCTTTCAACTCAATGCGCGTCTTCTGTACGCCTATGTTAAATGTATGTTAAAAGTTTATGATGACCTCTTGATGTCGAACTCGCGCTCAAGATTCCTTGCCACCGGAACTAGTGCAAAGTCCTGACAGACTGGTTCCACACCAGCGCCTGGTTTCTCAACAAAATCTTTAGTTAAGATTATTTTCCCCAACTTAGGATTTTTCAAGAAACCAGCCCAGAGCCTGCAAGTACCATATATGTACGTGGATGCCACTGCCAACATAAGTACTCAGTTCTGACATGGCTCATCGCAAACATCCAGAACAATACCTCTCATTAACTGACTGTCGAAACCTCTGCTTGTGTCCAGTGGCGGTCTTCAAATTGGCTGTAAAGCCAATTTCTAGTTGAGGTAGAATGGTACGGTACCTAAAATAGCTGAACACATACATGTAGAGGATACCGAAAATCACACCAATTTAGAAGACTCTTAAGACAAATAGCCACGAAACCTGCCACAAAATGGCAAAAATTTGAACTCTTCTGTGACTTTAAATGTAGGTCAAATCAAAATCCCGTCAGATATGTAATGTATCCGTATAAGATGTACCTATGGTAAAAATCTTGAGATGATCCAGTCAGTAGTTCAGGAGTTATTGAACTTTTTGTGTTTTCGTCGTTGGCCACCTAGTTGCCAAGCCAAGAACCGAATCCGAACGAAACTTGGTATACGTGTACAAAGGTTCACGTCAATACCCCCAGCGGTTACAAAACGTGCGTGCCCTGCTTCAGATGGAAAAGTCGGGCCGTCGAGATGAAAAAAAGTCGAGGCCCTGAGTAAAAAGTCGAGGCCTCGGGATAAAAAGTCGAGGCCTCGAGATAAACAAGAGGCCCATGGGCCTGGCGCTCAGCTGACAGTTGACTTGAGGTGTAGTTGTAGGTGTAATGAAGCATGCTAAAGGAGAGGTTGAACTGTAAACCGACTGTGTCCAATGGATTTTATTACCGGTATAAAAAACAAAGAGCATGACACCTTGGCTTAACTGGTCTTTAGGTAGGTCACTATGTCATGGAAGTAGGTCACTTTAAACACTTCATTACCTTTAGTTTGACACCAAACATGGCTACCTTGGCTCAACTGGCCTTTAAGTAGGTCACTAGGTCATGGAAGTAGGTCACTTCAAACCTACACTTCATTACCTTTAGGTTGATACCAAACATGACTACCTTGGCTCAACTGGTTTTTAAGTAGGTCACTAGGTCATGGCAGTAGGTCACTTCAAACCTATACTTCATTACCTTTAGTTTGATACCAAGCATGACTACCTTGGCTCAACTGGTCTTTAAGTAGGTCACTAGGTCATGGAAATAGGTCAGTTCAAACCAACACTTCTTTTAGTTTGATAATAACAAACATAGGCCTAACTACCTTGGCTCATCTGGGCTTTAAGTAGTCCAGTACTAACTCTCCGCCGGAATCGAAATCATGGACCCTCGCATCAGATGGGAAGGGGTTAATAGGCCTATATCACTTATGAGTCGAGATGGATGTTGTATTAGACCTACTTGGTGACAATGGGTTAATACCAGGTATAGGCCTGCAATTCGTGGTGAAGTGAGATAGATATCTTTTGAGACGCATTGGGTGGGAAGGAGTTAATATGGGAACCAATCCATGACTGACGTCACTAATGGTGGATGAAGTGAGAAAGGGCATATATCTGATCTGGCGATGCTCTCCACCATTCAATAGTAACTTGCCATTCAATACAACAGGGTGTTTGACCGTCTCCGACAGTTCAACATGAACTTTCTTGAGGAAGGATAAGCCGCGGCCGGGACAGAATTCGTCTCTTCTCGGTTTATCAAATGAGAACAAATAAGACAAAATAGTCCGAACGCTGCCTCCTGTTGCTCATTTGCAGAACTGACGGCCGCAAAGCAATACGAGTCAGACGTTCGGACTAAAGACAAAATCCATAATGACGGTCGCCGTGTCGCTTTGTGGAGAGCGATGTGTCCTGAACTTCACCTGATGAAACCCCGAGTCCCCTGTCCCTTCGTCGTTGATGGTCCCAATCAAACTAAAGACATGTCATGCTATCGAAATGTGTGAAATAAAAGGAATTTTTATTGTCATACGCAACAAAAACAGCCAGAGTCGGAGACTCGAAATGACGAATGAGAAGCCGATTAGAGATCGAGCAGTGAAAAGCGAGGGGCCGACGATAGGCCTCATTCGGCTGATAGCACCAAAATTATCATATCCCTTCGTCGTTAATGGTCCCAATCAGACTAAATATGTATCAAATAATCTAAATATGTCAAATTTTAACAATTTCTAAGGCAGCACACTATGAAAGCAGCCCGAGTCGAAGACTTGGAATGACGTGCATGAAGCCGAGATCGCTGTTGTCGGTTCGATCATTGTGATTTTTTTCCAATATATATCGTCATATTTTGAACCCACTCATGTCGTTTTGATGAAAAATAATTTCAGTTATTGTTTGATGGTACTCTAAAATACCACTCACGTATGATTTCATAAGGCGATTGTCTATGATCATTGGGATTTTATGCGATGATCATAGGTATATTTCATCTCGATTCACTTTGTGCAAGCACACGACATTTCCCATGATTCCTCATTCCATGAACAAAAGAGCATCCAACATGTCAAAGTAACTGGCGCAGGAAATTTAAATAGTGCTGTTTTCTATTTTGTCACCTAGCGCCCCCTGGAGAACAAATTTCGAATTAATTTCCATTGCACTTGGTGTACCAGAAATCAAGCTTCATACCCTATCAATTTCAGTTTGATATATTGCCTCTGGACCGAGTTATTGGGGTTTTCCATTTTACGGAAAATGCCCCCTGGAGAGCAGAATGTAGGTCAGATCGCAAAAATTTTTGGTCCTGTTTCGAGCCCTTCCTAGGGCCTACCCCTCCACCAACTTTCATGACCCTCGGCCTTGCGGTTGCGAAACGTGCCAGTTTCACAGACGACAGACAGACGGACGCCACTCAGTATACATATGAATAGCTCCGCTGACCTTTGGTCAGCTGAGCTAAAAACATTTACTCGGGGAATCAAAATGTAAAAAATTAACATAACATGTCCTTTCCCAGCCATGTAGTTCTCTGTAGTTTACCTGTTTACAGTGAAATTGGTTTGTGGACTGTTGTTTTATCTGAAGTTTTTCTGTGTTTTCCTACTTTATCAGGGACATCAGGTGTTGTTGCAGGGTACCTACTTGATTCTCTGCACATTTTCCAGCGGAGCGATAAGCGTTTGGAATGTGAGGGTGTGTGGGACCGCCCATGGGATAGTATGAGTGTGTAGGACCACCCTTTAAAAAATGGAGCCGTGTGTGATCGCCCGAGGGATGGTTCAGGTGCACAGGATCACCCTTGACAAGCTCACGCGTGAGTGATCGGCCATCGAATGTTTTTTTGGGTTGTAACATCCCGCTAAGAAAATGAATCGGATTGTACGGAATGTATGAAACACTAACAACCCTGATGTTACGGTAACTTGCCAAAAGGTTCCATGAGTGTACTGAGCATCGACATACCGATGTAACAAAAAAACTACCACATTGCTAGTGTAAACAGCATCAGGTTTCGTGGTTGGAGATATGCTTTTCATGGCATGTACATGTAGCTCTTCACTTACTGTCATATACTAGTATGTTGTTTTTTTTCATGAATGTAGGCCTACATTTGTATACTTGGGAATAATAGACATTTTCTCGTGGGTTTCGGTTTTTTTTGCGGCCCACCTTCTCAATAGATTCCTTGATACCTTTGCTATTTTACGAAAAGTAAGCCAAGGCTCAGTGTATATTAATGTAATACAACTGATGGTTATGTTATGCGAGACATTCCACAGGGCTTTAGATAATTTTGAGGGCAACGAGTATTACACTCTTCTATCAGAATTCGAAAGAGTATTTTCGCTCTTCAAAGGAGTATTCCATTAGTAAAGTATTGCAAAGTGATAAATCTCAAGGAGTATTTCACCCTTTCAGTTCTGGAATGGAGGAGTATTTTGAGATTTCAAGGATAATTTTAAGCAAATATTCCTCTTATCTTAAGCTCTGATTCCATGGCAAGTTTTTATGTTTTTGCAGATTTTAAAACATGCTTTACATCAATAGTGTACATTCACTGTACATTCAGTGTTTGTTATTAGGCCTACCCTCTCGGAAAATATGGCCGACTTTGGCAAGGTGTCTATTACATACAGTCATGTTTCATATATATTCGACACTTTGACGTTTTGCGTTTTACGCGTAAAACAATCCGCCTAGTGTATCGCATGTTGCGTTGTTGCTATACATCCAATCAACCTAATATTCGGACATCATGACGTCGTAGTATTGAGGATGACGTCTGTCGTGTGACGTACGTCTATTATTGCGTTATCGCATTGTTGTGACGTCATTCACAAACGTCTGAAGGAAATGGAAAAATATCTGTAACCCATTTCAAAGAGGCTCTATTTCGCACATACCCAAAGATATCATGTTATGAATATTTCCATGATGTTAAGAACCGCTAGAAGTATAACATATTTATTTTGATAGATTTGAGCAGTCTGCACCACTGGAAAACGTTCGCTGAAGGCAGCTGAAGAAATAAAGAACGTTACGCCGCACCACTGAATTTGACGTATAATTTCAGTACCTATAGAAAAACCGTTGAATTTGCGATGTTGCTTTGTTTTGGACTATATCGATACTTTATCCCAAAGGGGACTTGCTAAGTGACTCTATTGCAATACAAATGTTAGCCTTGAGAGTATTGAGAATGCCGCCGCATTCAGAGAACACATCTGGCCAATTTTCAAAATCATCCAACTCTGTATTGATTGCTGAAGGTGGCAATTCCAAACCCGACACGTGCCTTGAAAATGGCAAAAAAAACTGGAAATCTACTCAAGGCCTACAAACTTCACAATTACCATGGTATGAGAAAAAAAATTTTCTCAACCATGTGCTTGCCTCATAACAAATCCAAAATGCATGCATTTTGGATATGTTATGAAAAAATGGGGGGTCACTGCGGCGTTTTTTTCGCTACGGCCCTTCAAAATCTCACCTTCATAATTCGCGCCATTGAACAGGAGTCGACCTTGACCGAGCTACTTTTCAGCTATAAATAGCTGACCAGGCATGAACACTGTATTCTTGCGCACAGGGCACTGATAATTTGCTCATCAAATCTCCAAAACTATCTCTTCACAAAATAACTAAGACATTAGTCTTAAAGAAATTAAAAATCGGCACACGATAGGACCATATATATGGATGGAAATCAATCATGTTTAAAGTACTAGATTTCTGGGGGTGGACAAATCGGGCCTCGTCCCCACTGGTGAGTGAGCCCACAGTAGTACCTTTCCCCGAGGAAGCTCAAATATCGTTCGGAATTTCGCCTTCACTGGGCATGCTCACATTCCCCGAAGCTCGGGGAAGAAATTTCCTCGGGGAAGCTTTCGGAACACGGCCTTTCTGAATTGACGCGTTCGTCGTTTATTTCTAAACTGCTTAACAAAAATGAATGAAATCGGCCTGTATGAAAGCCTAAGATGCCCCCTACCCACCCTTGAATTTTTTAAGCGATCGTATTCTTTAATCGTAGTTGGGAACTGTTTCTCTGAACCATCCGCAAAAAATAAAAAATTAGCAACACTGCGTACAAATTGACTCCCCAAGGTTACAGACTTCGCTATTTTTCCCAAATCTTCTACTTACAGAAGTCATGTATCTTTTTCTTTCGGAATGTATATACATTTGGTGTATGTGCCGGTCTGTTTTAACGTACTGAGCCATCCAAGTTGCGATTGGTACTGCGCGCAAACACTGCGACGTCAAAGTGTCGAATATACATGTATATGACGCGCGACTGTATTCATACCGGTATACAGTTTTGTGACGCGTTTTGTAACATGTTCCGACTGAATCAAATTTATCAATACATTCAGGTGCTGAAATGCCGTTCGAACCCGATACGCTACGCAGAGGGTTCGGACGTAATTTTTGCCTGAACGATATTTGGTAATAGAGGTTCTTCACGTGACGTCACACCCTAATTATCATGGAATTCATAGGAACTGGTGCGGCCATATTGGCCGTCAGTGTCAAAGGGTTTACTGAAAGAAATCAGATTTTAATTGGAATATTTTCCAAACTACCTTTCTTATCATTTCAGCTTCTTGAATATCAAATTAAATCACATGCTCTACAGCAGTCTGATGATTGAATGACACCTGTCTGTTGTAAAAACAGACAATTAGTGCTGAATTACATAGAGTTGTAGTGTATTCCTGACGGCCAAGCGCATTGCTAATTATGTATTTGTCACCTCATTAGCATTGAGTTGTGACATCTGTGAAGAACCTCTATAGCGAGCAAGACGCGACGCCGAATGTTTTATTTTCTATCGTGAAATGCCGAGAATTAGGCATTCATTTAGCTTCAGCGCAATCTTACTGCAAATGTTCGAAGTCAGTCCGTTTTCTTGAATCCTTCTTCGAGTTATTGACTCACTTTTCATTTTAAAGAATGGAAAGAACTGAAATTTGCCTCCCCCACATGAATCTAAGTGACGAGAAACATGCTGGATTCCTAATTCTGGGCTCCGTATATGTACGGAACCCAGAATTATGAATCCAGCATGTTTCTCGTCACTTAGATTCATGTGGGGGAAGAAGGATTCAAGAAAGTTACTTCATCAGCAAGTTTAAAGCGGAACTAAACCGTTAATAGTATAATTATTTTGCACAGGCTTGTCAGAGTGATTAAGGAATTTCTGCTTTGATCTTGCCTACCATTTAGAGCCCAGAATTAGGAATGCGGTATGTTTCTCGTCACTTAGATTCATGTGGGGGAGGCAAATTTCAGTTCTTTCCATTCTTTAAAATGAAAAGTGAGTCAATAACTCGAAGAAGGATTCAAGAAAATTACTTCATCAGCAAGTTTAAAGCGGAACTAAACCGTTAATAGTATAATTACTTTGCACAGGCTTGTCAGAGTGATCAAGGAATTTCCGCTTTGATCTTGCCTACCATTTAGAGCTTCGCTTCATTCGCTTCAATAATTAGCCCTTTTAAAATCAGGGCATATTGTAATCCTGGTATTATTTGAACATTTTGCCTGAACCTGCTTTGCGACAGGTTATGTGTATTATACTCTGGGCCCAGTTTCACAAAGAATCTTAAGTCTAAAGTTTGACTTAAGTCATCATGTGACCAGGTTTCAGCAAATCAGATGACTTCATTTCAGACTTAAGTTTTTTCTTAGACTTAAGATTCTTTGTGCAACCGGGCCCAGGTTTCGTGTTTTTAACACACCTTCATTACAAGGTGGTGAGATCGCCTGCGCATTGAGTATGACAATAGTGCCTCTTGGAGTAAAAGGCCAAGGCGGAGATAGGGCGGGGGAGGATTGAATTTAGTTGACCGCATGTTGTAACTGATCAGACTATGAATGACTTGTGGTTTGGTATTTATCCTTGCGGCGTTCGGCCGTCAAGTAGGAGTTGAATAAAATTGACCACGTGGACTAGATAGCCCAAAAAGGCCTAGACGTCTCGAGCGGTGCAGACACCGCGCGGCCCAGCGATTGGTCATCCGTGGTGAATGAGCTGAAATACCCTTTGTGTACCTATTGCGGGGGCGGCGCGTTCAGCGCCCGCCTTGAATATCTGAAAGGTGTGTTAAAAACACGAAACCAGAGTATATCTCATGTAAACAATATGTGTTCATTCCCACTGAAGATTTCCAAGAGGAATGAAAGCGCTATGGGACATTAAAATATATATAATGAGAATTTCAGCCTAAGTTACGTTTTTTCGAATATTTTATCTCCACACTTTTTATTTCAACTATTTCAACTGCATCATGTATGGTTTGTTAAAATTGTGCCATTTACATGTAATTTCCGTAGATATATTCTTGGGATACATCATGGGGGGGGGGCATTAGATTCACATTCTACTACACCAGATTTTATTTTTTAAAGATTTTTCAGTTGCTTTGGTCATTTATCGTGATGGCATGAAAATATACATGTATGTGTTTTCGAGCTATTTTTCAACGTGCATGACAGCAGATTTTGCTTTGTTTAAAACGATGATCAGATTCAGTGAATGATTTACACCCCAAGAGACAATATATGCGCAAATGTTTGTCCCATTATGAAAACAGAATGAGATTTTCAGCGTTTTTGAAAGTGGCTATTTATCAAGCCCGGCTCGCCAAAAGTACCCAAAACATTTCGATTTAACATTTTGTCATTTTTTGTTCTTTTGGTACATGTACATTCACCTAGCTAAGCACATGGTCCATGGACCATTTTGCTTTCTTTTTTCTTGTTTTTCTTTCCTCAGACACCTATTGTGACTTTTGGAATATCTACATGGAACAGCTGGTTAATTAATCTCTTCTTAGTGGTGATGCTGATAAAATTGGCTACAGAATCGTTACATCATCCTGGGCACACGGGCGTTTTCAGACTCATCGCCATACTCTGAGCCAGAGACCCCAGGGAAGTTAGCTTGCGACTGACAAAAACAGACACTCGGAAGCGGTATGCATAGGTGTCTAAGATTTCGGTCATCACACAGAAACAAAGACTGCAATAACTGACAACAACCTTGGCACCTATCGGAGTATAGAGGCTCCTACTTTAAGGACATCTTCCTAATATTTGACTGATAACGGATGTGATGACAAATGTTTGAAGATCACCCTGGGCAGAGTAGTAGGCCAAAATGTAAAGTAAAATATCACCATGCACATAAGGGCACTGGCCCAGAACCAAACGTCAATCTTCTGAGGTAAAGATGAAAATGTTTATGCCTTTACCAAAAGGAGAAATTGGGTTTGGTATCCCATTTCGCGAGCAATGAAGCACCACCACACTGCCGACCTCCGAACTAAAATGGCTGGCGCCATTATGCATATTCCTGAGGAGGGGTGTTGTCTTTATCGCCAGCTCGACGTGCAAGGTTCAATTTGAAGCCTGCATGTCCAGCTAGCTCGATAAATAACACTGAATGAGCAGAATCTACGTACTGCTTATCGAGCGGCTCGACGAACAAGACTGAAAGTGGTGCTTATTTATCGAGCAGCTTGATAAACCCGGTCTGCTTATAGCCTATTTAAGGCATCATCGCACCCAGGGTCTTCACAACCGCCTCCCCTTCTCGCGCTTGATTCAGACCCTGGCGACATCCATGCCATTTCAGTGGGGAACCAGCGAAGCACTGGACTCCACCGAATTCAGCCAATCCCGTCTCGGCCATTCCCAAAGTGGTGGTTGTAAAAATTTCTAGATTCGCTGACAAACTCGCTGAATTTTTTATTGTTCCTGAATTGATTCTCAAAATGATTCTCACGGATTATCTAGATAATACCGAGTACGTACCAATGGGTTCAAAACACGAAGGTATGATCCAGTTCATGTATTTGGGGCAGCTATCATTCGACAACGTGCATAAATTATGGAATGAGATGCAATGCTACGAGACTGGTATCCGGTAATTCGTTACACCAGGTCAATGTCAGACGTTGTAGCACTAGGCGCGATATTTGTTTATTACATGTACATCAAGTGACATTTCCCCACCGCATTGCATGGTTTATTTGTGAATTACCAAAAATATATAACACCAAAAATATACAACTCGAAATCTGCAAATCTAGCTACTTTCTTTCAATAAATAACGCTATCAGCCCAGCATTTTCTTGTGGTTTCTATATCTTAATCGAAAATAGAAGTCTTTTCCTACCACATGAGACTTGTCTGACGAGTCAATTCCCCGAAATAGGTGAGATATTGCGCTCAAAAGATGGGTTGTTTAGGCCTGTTTTCGGCATTTCGTGCAGCCCCCTTCCCGACCGATCAGTTTACTTGCTTTCCGTAAGATGGCACTCTAACGAGATCGCAACTCTCATTGGTTGTGTTACGAGGCTTCACTCCAAATATGGAAAAAGTTGATCGTCAGCGCCATCTGCTCAGAGGACATGAACTATATCGCCCGGGAACGATGGTGTACGCGAGGAGAAATGGGGCTTGAAGTGGTCACTTTTTCGGCGCTATATCTCAATTAATACTTGGAATTGAAAACGGTAACAAATGTCATTGTTTAGAAAAAAAACTCATCTTTCCATATTGCTATAGAAATGGGGAGCGCCAATTGGTCACGTGATGACTACTGATAGAGCAGACGAGACACCTAGCGTTGACCTAGGCCCATTGTTCGAGAGATGCGGTTCACCAAGCACGGCCAATCACACCTTGAATCGTCATGAATACTAGGTGGCATTGGTGTACTATCAGTTCAAAACCACGCGTATATTCTCGCGTGGTCTGCGTGATCGGTGTTCCCTATTAGTACCGGTAATCGGTTCAATGGTTCGGCCGCAACGTGCTGTTGAACATGCCGAAAATTGGTGATTTTCGAGTTGCATATTTTTGGTGTTATATATTTTTGGAATTACCAATATATTGGCGAGTACACAGAGGGAATGTCCCTGTAATCCACCGAAATGGGGTGGANGCCCCCCCCCCCCCACACACACACTACTTAATTTGAGGGTACACAAATGCTTGTTCCTGAATTTGAAAAGGACCCCCTTATGGAACGAACCACAAAGAGAAAAAAAAATTATCTCGTCTCGAGATAAAATGATTCTCCAACTCTTGTCCCTAAAATGAGTTTCTTTTGCTACTCGAATGGACATAACTGGGTCTCCATTTGAGATGACATTGTCTCCAACTGGTTAAAAGGATTCTCAGCTGTTTACACCAATCAAATAAACAAGTTATGTCTCCATATAAAAGAAAAGTTTCACGCCCAGTCGGTTTCGAACCCAGGACCCGCTGACCGCCAGTCGGAGACCCGAGCCACTACACCACCGAGCTACTCATATGAGCAGATATTGTTCCCCCTCGATTTGTTTTCGAAGAATTGAGTTTGTCCCAAAATCAGACATCAATTTTTTTTCCAGCTGATGCCCTGTCCCATCGACTGGAGAACTGAGACAACTTAAAATGAGTAGATTTTGTCTCTACTTGATATGAATTCAAGGTGTGTCCTTCAGAATGAGACTCCAGTTGCAGTTGTCTCCAGTCAATGCAAGAGGGCATCAGCCGGAGAAAACTGGTGTCTCATTCTGGGTTCGAGTAGCAAAAGAAACTCATTTTAAGGACAAGAGTATGCTGGAGAATCATTTTATCTCGAGATGAGATCGATTTTTTTCTCTGTGCAAGGGAAATTTTCCACCCCCTTTCTGCGGGCTTTTTTCATCCAATTAGACTCCCTAATGGAAGGAACCAATATATTTTCACCCCTTTTTGGGATTTTTCATGCAATTAGACTCCCTAATTGAAGGAACCAAGGGATTTTCACCCCCTCTTTTACAAGCTTTTTCATTGAAAATAGGAAGTTCACACCCCTTTTTGTTATTTTTTTTGGAAAGAGTACCTTTTGCCCCCCTTTTTAAGAATTTTTTTGGAGAAAAGTCATTCAAAGTGGCCCTATTTTAAGTGTTTTTTGGGAATTTTTTCCAGAACAGTGCTGCCGAAAATGACCCCTTTTCCTGAGAAAATTGGAACGAGCACGCGGTATGGTTGACCCCTGAGTGGNGGGGGGGGGAGGGGGTTCTGGATGCCAATCTCCGATTGGTCGACAGATCATCGACTAATCGTTAGATAGCATATCCGTTATTGTATGTAACCAAGCTGGTCAGCGAATCTGCGGCCAGCCTTCACAGTCAAAATGATAGATGATTTTTCGCTCACCTGTGGTGAGCTCTTACGATGGTGCAGCGCCCGTCGTCGTCGTCCGTTAGCAGGGCACGTTTTGTAACCGCTGGGGCTATTGACCTGAAACTTGGTACATGTACCCCTAGGTCATCAGACCTATGAAACCAAGTTTCGGTCCGATTCGATTCTCGACTTGGCCACCAGGTGGCTGAAATCAAAAATAACTCCTGCAGTAATTCCTGAACCAATGACTGGATCATCTATAAATTTTTAACATAGGTGTACATGTATCTATAATGAGGATACATAACATATATAACGGCTTTTTGATTTGACCTACTTTTCATGGTCACAGGCAGAGGTTAAAGTTCAGATTTTGCCTTTTGGTGGCACATTCGTAACCGCTGGGGCTATTGACCTGAAACTTGGTGTCATAGGTCATATGACCTAGGGGTATATGTACCATGTTTCGGCCTGATTTGATTCTTGGCTTGGCCACCAGGTGGCCACAAAAACACAAAAAGTGCAATAACTCCTGAGCTATTGACTGGATCATCTCCAAGTTTTTATCATAGGTATATCTAATGATGATACATATTATATCGGGTGGCCCAGAAAAAACGACAACACTTTTCATTTTAGGCTTATTCAAAAAGTATTAAAGCTATGATTCTTATATTTGGTAGCCGTAATGCCATAGATGTTACACACCTTTCCTGAAAAGATCACCTTCAAACGTTGAAAGACTCAGGGACAGCAGCACTTTTAGAACTAGTTGCCAAAAAAATGCAGTGCCGAATATTATTTGTAATTCCACTGATCTTTTTTAACTGAACAGATTGGTCAGCGTGACCTCAATTTTCATCAGAAACTGCACGCGACTGAAGTCCGTGGCCTACCACTTCCAGCCTTTCTTTCATTAGTCCCTGTTCGTTTTATCTTATTAATGAGTCGACGTACTGAGCCACTTCCCATCCCTTGCTAGGGAACTCCCTGACAATTTTCCTAGTTCCCCATCCTTTCTTAGTCCAACACGCCTGAATCACAGCTATGTCTCCCTCACTAAAAAACATGCTGCCTTTCTTGAGAAAACATCTAGACTGAACCAACATAAGCCCAAGACTAAGGACTTTGGCATCTGACACTGATTGGCAGATCATTTTAAGTCTAGACACCGCATGCCAGGTGTCAGATGCGAAGGGACTGGCATTGCATTTTTTGACCAACAATTTCAAAAATGTTGCCATTTCAATGTCAATCAACCTTTAGAGCTGAAATTTTAAGGAAAGATGCATAATATATATATGATTGTTGATGAAAAATATGACAATCATAGCTATGATATTTTTTGAATAATCATCAAATGAAAAGTGTTTTTCTGGGCCACCCGATATACATGTATAAGGGATTTTTGATTTGACCTACTTTTCAACGTCACTGAGATCAGAGTTCAGAATTTTGCCTTTTGGTGGCACGTTTCGTGCCTGCTGGGGTTAATGACCTGAAACTTGGTACATACATGTATATACCCCTAGGTCATACAGTGGTGTGAATTAATATTCGAACAGAGGGAATTCAGCTTTTCATTAAAGGCAAAATTTGCCGCTTCTGTATCCAATATCTATATCAAAAGTACTTGAAGTCATTCCTAAAATGCACTCCTCTAGTCTGATATGTTTTCGCTGAATTCAGATACTGTATATCACAAGAATGACGAAAATATCGAAATTTGACATATTTCTTGAGATTTGCTGTTATCACCATTTTGTCTGGATATTTTGTGGATTTTCCCTTGCAACAACATGTTGAATGGGGGTATTACCTGACAGCGTTTGGAAACATATTTTCCAATATGTCAAATTTCGATATTTTCACCACTCTCGTGATATCCAGCATCTGAATTCAGCGAAAACATATCAGACTAGTGGGAGTGCATATCTAGGACTGACTTCAAACATGTCAAATACTTTTGATATAGATATTGGAATACCGAAGTGACAAATTTTGCTGAATTCCCTCTGATCGAATATTAATTCACACCACTGTATAACCCGATAACAGCAAGTTTCCGTCCAATTTGATTTTTGGCTGGGCCACCAGGTGGCCAAAACCAAAAACACAAAAAGTGCAGTAACTCCTGAGCTAATGACTAGGTCATCTCTAATTTTTTATCATAGGTAATCTAATGAGGATATAACGGGCTTTGATTTGACTTGTCAAGGTCAGCAGAGATCAAAGTTCAGAATTGTGCCTTGTGGTGGCACATTTCGTAACCGCTGGGGCTATTGACCCTGCATTCTTAGTTCACCTAGAGTCTACATGTATGACACCAAGGCTGGTATTCATAAAAGTTAGCAAAAGCTTATACTAAAGATTTGCACAGCAAGGTCCAATGTAAATGTACTGCAAAACGTGAAGTAAAAGCATTTGCTAGCTTTTATGAATATCAGCTCAAGTGTCGGTCCGTACCTTGGGCAGCAGGTGGCAAAAATTAAAACTGAAATTCCAATAATTCCTGAATTAACGTCTGGATCGTCTCCGGAATTTCACCATCGGTGCATCTAATGAGGATACATGACATGTAACGGGTTTTTGATTTGACTTAATACTTTTCAAGGCGACAGAGGTCAACGTTCTGAGTTTTGTCATTTGGTGGCACGTTTCGTGGCTATTTGACCTAATATCTTCTAACTTGGTGTGATCAGGTGTCTAGGTACCCTCTGTACGTGGACATCAAGGCTTGCCCCCGGAACATTTCGACTTAACATTTGTCATTTGTTCTTCTGGTACATTCACACTGGTGAGTATATTGGCTATGGACCATTTCATTAAATTCGCATCGTGACCAATGCTGAATTACTTAATAAAGTACTCACAGATGAAATATTGTTGACCAGAACACGAAGTTCTGTGCATACTGTCGTTTTGAGATGCTGATGTTCATTCGTTCACGGAACTAACTGGGCACTAGGTGCTCTTTATTATGCCTGTCATGCCTGATTTTTCGTTTCCAGATACTTTTCTCTGGCATCGCGAATCCGATCTCCCTGAAACCGCGTCAGAAGCAGGCAGTAGAGTGTTACATTATTGTGTCCAACCTGGTCCATTCACCTTAAAACCCAAGATTTAGTCGTATGTTTTTGGGCTAAAATGAGCATTTTCTATGTACCTCTGCGAGTCCGTGGTGTAATAACTGACGCAGCCATCGAATCCTGTATGGGAAGATGGGATGTCTGTGACGATCCCTCTGATTTTTCGCAATGATGGAGGCAGCCATTCGGATTATTTTGATCGGTGATATTTTCTGTCTTGAATTCGAAGCAGCCGTTTATGTTTTAGGCCTATGCTCATGTTCCTTGACCCACTGGCCTGAGTATAGGCCTAGGCCAACAACAATGTCGTTTGGTGCGCATATGGCTCATGGGCATGTCTTTTGATAGCGTATTCTGACTGAACGGCCTTCTGATTTAAATGGGAAGTCTGGGTACGGCGAGACACTACCCCCTAAAATCACCTAGTCCCCAAAACGTCGCTAGACTTGTTTTCCCATTTGTCGGAACATAGGTGCCTGGATATATTCGATTCAAACTAGCGGAACGTTCGCCTTTCATTCCTCATTTTACTCTGGGAGAACACGACTTCTGGTTCGTCGATCGGAAAACAGCGACATTTGTGCTGATAGAACAACCGAAATCAAGCCCGTATCGTCGGTTCATTTTATATTGCCCGGATGGCATTCGGTACAAATTACTGTTTAATAGGACATTCTTTCTGGAGAAGTTCACATATTTTTCAGAAATTTATAAGAAGTACATTATCTTCATATACATGTATAAACCATCAAATGGGCACAGCGTCTGCGGTTTGTATGATTTAACGAAGGGGGTCTTTTCTGGTGACTTGTACATCCCGACATCACACGCTTGCGACATCTGGGAACCAAGCATAGTTCTAACGATTTTCAACCAAGACGCTGCTGTTTTTTGTTGGATTCGTAATGAAGTTCATGCCACGGTATACAAACTATCAGAAAATAATTCTACAGGAAAAGTTCATGTTGTTCTGATTGACGGAAGAAGCATTGCACCCAAAGCGTACGAAACCTGTTTCGGGTTTTCAAACGATCTATCCCGCGCGATCGGTTATACGAACGATGTAAGCTGGAGCATCGGATTCTATCGCAAAGAAGATAACTACCGCTATATGAAACACACTATCCGAAGATCAGTTGAGTCAGAATGCGACATGGACTCGTATTATATTTACACGATCAATCCTGTGTTTGGCTTATTTTGTGTCTTTTGTTTTCCTGGAGTCCGGGCCATTTGCTTCAGTGAAATCAATTCTCCAAAGAAGGCGCTCGTAAGAAAAGGATCAGACAGAAATAATATATTTTCTGAACAGCTTGGATCGTTCCACCCAAATCCCACCAAAAACGGCCTATACAGATTTGATCCTCGTGATGGAGCGTTGCTGCACTTCGTAGAACCCTCGCAGAAGAAGTCGGGGGTAAACATTCTTTTCACTGAAGTTCACCGGTATACAATTCAGTGATCGAAGAAGCTAAACGCTGGACGACCATCAAATCGTTTTATCGCAATCGTTTTGGCCAATGGCTAGTTCCACTGAGATTCATTTCGTCGGCCACAAATGTAGGCCTCCATGTATAGCTACGGTTACACCTGTTGAAAATACCATAATCCAAAACTAGAGCACAAAGGCGACATACAAAATGATAAAATAACCGAAGTCGTCCTCCAGAAATTTAGCAAATTTTCGACCACAACCGGGGTCTTCTTCAGGCTGGCACTTTTAAGTCGAGCTACATGTACCAGAAGTATAATGAGCTGGACGCAATAGCACACCGCCCAGTTTCTATTTTTACCAGCGAAGGTCGGACAAATATTAGATAACGGCTAGTCTTTACTGAGTGACCACATTGTTGAAGGTGAGACAGGACAAAAGCAGGTTCGGACAAACACAATGAAATTGACATGTCCGACGTCACTCGGGCGGTTCGCTATTTTCCCGGAACGCAGCTATGCTGCCACCTTGCAGGGCATTCAATTATCTTGAGCGGAACGCCACGGCATTGTTTTTTTTCTGCATAGGAATTTGGCTTTTGAGACGCCTGCGGGGTTAATGATGTTATTTCCACCAGCACCATTGACAAAATTGGCCAGTATTGTTTCCCGAACTGTGACAAGGATCAACGTCCCGCGAAAATCAAAGTAGAGTCGGTCCGATTGTTCAGCGAGGGATTATAATATGTGGCTATAGAGATCATGACCGATTGAATATAATCTTACAATAGCGGGCTTTGTTTGGCAGACTTGTGTTCGTGTTTATTCGTCTCACACCTCTTTTACGTTTTCTGCCCATGCGTATCTTCCCAAAGTGCTGACCCGGATAGGCTCGAACGTATTAACCGCGAGTCGTAGGGTGTATCACACCATCTTCGATAATCGAAGGCCGATCTGTTCACCACTACGTTACATCGCACATCACCCTTCGCGAAATAGACCAG
The DNA here is from genome assembly GCA_002633025.1 of Notospermus geniculatus. Classification (NCBI taxonomy): domain Eukaryota; kingdom Metazoa; phylum Nemertea; class Pilidiophora; order Heteronemertea; family Lineidae; genus Notospermus; species Notospermus geniculatus. The sequence goes on along the minus strand of NMRB01003912.1, from coordinate 10,481 downwards.
TCCGCGGCATATCATGGCACGATGCCAACTTTACCGGTCGACCCATCATATTGCACTTTATATCGGGCCTTCGGCTACCACTTATTTGTACCACGATTCAAATTTTACAACACCAGTTCTGATTGGCCTCCTCTTCGAGAGGCAGCCCAGCGGATTCTCCGCGGACCAGTCAATTTCTCGAAGGTTGATGTGCGATGTAACGCAGTGGTGAGCAGATCGCCCTTCGATTATCGAAGATGGTATCACACACACCCGAAATATCTCTCCATGGTTTTGGGGTGTGGGCATTCGAGAACTAGAGCAGAACGTACCTCATATGCGAACCCACTGTTATCGACGCTGCAATTACATCCACACACATGCCTAGGCCTACTCATATCTGTAAGCCGCCCTAAACGTAAACCAACACTGGTTCCTATTCCTCTGGATCCCAACATTACAAGTAAATCTGAAATAACCAAATCTTGTGCAAACAGGATGCGTGGAAAATAATAGTTGAATAGAAACAAAGCCCCATTGTTGAGTGCTGAGGCTGATTGCAAAGAGAAGACCTGTGAAACAGAAACAGAGTATGATTAGTACAGGTGCGATTTGGAAAGGAGTTATAATATAGATTATGGCTTGTGTAATTAAAGGGAGACTCCACCCACTGTAAACTTTTGAATTTTTATCAATCCAGGTAGACTATGTATTGCCATGAGTTGTGATGTCACTAGTGTCAATAAGCTGACGACCTTTGTGGTGAATGAGCTAATACTGTGACTGCCTAGGCCTATTGGTTGTACCTTCATAAATATGCATTGAGCACTGATGACATCATGAGTGCTGTGCAGTGGCCCCCTTGAGATCCAATTAAAATACTTAAAATGATGAGTTTCCTGATTTAAAAAAAAACGACATGTTGCAGATATCAGTGGATTTGAATGTACATTGTATTAACAATATTTCGAAAATTCAAAATTTTACACAATGAGTGGAGTATCCCTTTTATTAATGAGTAGACGTATGGAAAAAAGAAGCAAAAGAGGCAATGGAGCTGCAAACTGCACACTCCAAAACCCAAAGCAAGGAATCAATAGAAGATAAATAGAAAGGAGCGTGATTTAGCCTGAAAGGAAAACGTTTTATAAATTATGTTGAAAATACCCGTGTTTTTCCAGACCCTTGTCAAACCAGTGTGTACGAAAAGCCCGGCGAGAGGTCACACTGCCGCATTGTAGTTAAGTAGCTCGGTGACAGATGCGCTGCATGCATTGACTCTTCGCTCATTTTTGTATTGGCACACATTCTTGGAAACTGCTTGAAAGGCATTTTAGAAAGGGTTCGAATAACTAATCCAACTTTTTGGTTACTCTTTCTAGATTTATTTTAAACACGACGTTTCTACCAAGTTGTACACTTGACAACGACCAGGGAAGACTGGTAGAAACGTCGTGTTTAAAATAAATCTAGAAAGAGTAACCAAAAAGTTGGATTAGTTACATTCTTGGAAGCGCGAAAACGACGTCACTTAATGGCTGCGCCATAAATGTAGCCGTGCAAAGAACTAACGAAAACACAGGGATTTCGAAAAGCACGGCGAGGTTGCCGTGTTTCAAAAACCCGTGTTTTTCAAACACGTGTTTTTTGAAGCCCGGCAATTCATGTGTGACTTGAGAAACCCGGGGATTTTACGTAGTGTAACCACGGCTTATATCGTGGGATTTGAATAGCCTACTCCTTTGAAACTGATGACCACAACACTTGTTTTTCGTCATCTAACTTTTGCTAAGAAACTTTCTCGCATTTCTGTTTGAACAAAATGTGAATCGACGGCTACGGTAGCTCTCGTGATTGTATGGCTTTAAAGTGCCGTTTTCTGCTGATAATCGGGGAATAACATTCAAAGGAATATCACAGATGCAAAGTTATTAACAAAGGATAGGTTCGATGTGTTTTGTCTGTGTGAGTTGACTTAAATTACAGTGAAATCGGGAGAGTTTAAAAATCGAACCTGTCATTTTGAGAGAGCGAGTGTCCTCGCCTTCTCTAAATATACATATGGTGTGTATCAGAAAACAATCTCCAACACACCGTGATCTAATGTCAGAAAAATTCGTTTTCTACAGTTACACCTGAAATTGCAACTAATGATTATGATGTACCCTGATGTCTTTATAGTCTTGGTAATCTGCCTATCTTCACTGCATGACAGGTAAATGCTGCCAGCTGAATGCAAGGCCAATGAGCCGCTCGCTGTGGTCAATGGTNAATTGGCATAAATCTTGGCAAGACCATTTAACTAAAGACCTACTGTATTTTTTTAATGGTATGATTCATGTTTTGCTGTTTTGGTTGGACTCCATTGGACATCCCACTATGATGCCTTCTGAGAGCAGTATGAAAATATAATTTGGTCAGCCTCCAGTCAAGTCTCTGTTGACATTTTGTTAACTCTGTACTTTTACAGATCAAGTCTGTAATTTTTCAGATCCGTCCTGGGGACTCTGCTGCACAGATTTTCTGTAAAATCTTCTGTTATTTCTAACAGTGTAGGACCTGGGCCCATATGCATAAAACATTTGAAGTGAAAATTTTCCCTTGATCTTTTGTTTGGAACAATAGATTATGGGTAATGTTTCACTAATAAGATGTTTTATGCATATACGGGGCCCTGGAGTAATTTACTATAGGTCCCTTCAGAAAGTTGTAGGCCGTGAGGATCCTTGGTCTCTTTCCCAAACTTTAGGGGTAAATATTCATCCCCAAGTTCCTGCAGCTTTTCTACTGCACTGTACGAAATATTATACGCGATGTCGACATTGTGGTCCCTGATTGGTTATTGCATCGTAAACAATATTAATTTTAGTGGTAGCAATGTACATGTGCCTTGAATTTCGCAAGGGAATTCAGGGAATGAACGCCAGAGATTGGAAACGATCATAGAACAAATTTGGATACAAGAATGAAAGTTTGTGATTGGACAAAGTCTAACAGTTACGCTGAAAGGGTAAATGTCGTCCTGGGTATATACAAAGATTACCCAGGATCTCAGTCTTCACTAAAACAATACCCCGGGTGTAGTTTCGGTAGCCGAACATCACTCAGCTTCCGCAATCTGTGCCTAGGAACGAGTCCTATTTAGAAATCGCGTGGAATCTCGCTGTCTCGCGCCGCGGTACTTGTTGAGTGTAGCTCATGAGCTGTTCATGACATTCTTCAGGCGGTCACGTGACCACGGGTGAGACAACCCCGAATCCAGGTGTCATACTACGATGCTGGGTGATGTTCGGCAACCGAAAGTACACCCAGGGTATTGTTTTAGTGAAGATTGAGATACTGGGTAATCTTTGTATATACCCAGGACGACATTTACCCTTTCAGCGACAGTTACCGCATTGCATTTTGCAATTCTTGAAGTGTCGTAACGTATCAACACATATCTTTAGCATTCTTGACGTGTGTTTCCTTTTCTTAAACGCTAATGTTGTCACTTACCCATCTGGAGCTTTTACAGGTGAGTTGGCTTTGAGTTTATTCCTTTGCCTGCAACATGCATCAAATAACTCTCACTGATGAAGGCGACGAAACATAGAACCAAACGACACGTTTTTAATCGCTACTTCAGCTGTGTAATTTGACCAAGAAGCACTGTTTGAAAGAATACCACGTGGATTTCAAGTTCCTGGCGGAAAATTCTCAGTCCGTATCTCATGCAGCGTCAATCCATTATCTATGTCTCTGACTGCTTATCAGAAAGAGTCCAGAGATAACGAAGTTACTGCATGGTTTTCTTTCATGCATGTACAGCACTGTGGACTGTTCCTGTTTGTCGACGACCGACGGCATCTTAGCGTCAACTTGATTTGGCGTACACATGTACGCCGCATTCAGAACAATTCCAAACTAAGAAGCGGGTTGGTGGAAACATTTCTCAGATCATATCGTCTAGTTGACAAAGGCCCGTTTGTCGTGTAGCCAAGATGACATCACCGTCGATGATGTTTCATTAACACCCCAATATCAGGTCGGGAAATATCCTTTAAAAGAAATATTTCCGAAATCGGACTCGGATTCAGAATGCGAAATCTGAAAGGAGAACATCGGAAAGTTTGGTATAAGAGGCTCAGATGTGGCCGACCTCTGCTGAGAAACCTACCGAGAATTACCAAGAAACGCAACCACAAAAATACAAACCCCGCTGAGAAATAAGAAAGAAGTTGTGCTGCTACGATGTGGTAAGTAAAAAAAAACTCCTGATATTTGTCTAGGAAACCCGGCGGATGTGAATGATAACAAGGGCTGTCAGATTGCCTGTGCACTTAGTGTCCGAATTCGGAAGTCCTGAGAGTTTTCGAGTCCGTCTGAGTCTGAGTCTGAGCCTGACTCGGAATCTGAAATCGGAAGCTGTCGAGTCCGTAATCGGAAACGTTTCTTTTAAAGGAAATTTCCCGGACTGATATTTCTGACAAAACACACGGTCACCGGCTTCCACTGCCAGAATTATTATCAACTCGTGTGCGATCCGTCGACTCGATTCTGCCACTACACTGTAATTCTGAAGTGTTTAAAGTCTAACTATAGAACTAAATGGGAATATGCAACAGTTTTTAAACATCTAAACGCGTTTAGTTTTCCAGTCTTTGGTGTTAAAAGATAATGTGTTTCCATGACGGCAAAAACTTATAAAACATACTGATTTAGACCGAAAAAGTGACAAAAATATATTGGAAGATTAAGAAAAAAAGTATAAAATAGCACGTGCTAAAGAGTGCATAGTTCCGCCGGGAAGATTCGATCCAGGGCCTACCTACATCCCAAGCTAACTAAACCGAAATGGACCTACGCTCTAACCACTGGGCTACCGGGGCTACACGCTGTGGCTTGGAATTTTTCTTTGGGTGATTCGGAAAACCTGTTTAATGTCTATAGTATACGCCATAATACTGAGCCTATTTTCTAGTACTGGTCCTACCCACAGTACTGCCCCTACCCAACCCTATCTCTAACCCAGCCCTAGGGCCTAACCCTAACCCTATCCCAGCCCCTAATCTTAACCTCTAGCCCTAGTCCCAAGGGACCTAACCCTAAGGGACATAACCCTATGAGTAAACCCCCTTCCCTTGGGCAAGAAGATGACGTCATTATGCATACCACGTGGATATCTAAAGATAGACTCATGATGTAAACAGTATACTGTACGTCATACTGCCATCTGATTGGTTGATAAATACATACTGTATACCAACATACTATTCTGGGGGGAAAAATCGCCGGTGGGAGATACAGCGAAACGACATATTTGACCAATACCATACCACGCGAGCCGTGAACCAGCCCTTTTCGCGGTGTTCAGGATTCCTTCATGACGTGTTTACGGGAAACTGAACGAGATGTTTATAACTAAGACATTTACATTCTCGTAAGATGGGGGTATAATAGAGATGAAGGCGATTGACTGATATTTTATCGATGTGAGTTTTGTGAAAAAGAGCACCTCAAGTGATGAACACAGGAATTCCAATGCCACTCATGAAACTAACGACAATACAGGCACTAATTTCTTCAGAAGAACGACTGCGTGCGGTGTAAATCTGGTAAAACTCAGTATGGATGCACAAGTGGATTGATTCATTAATATTAAAATAGGAACTAAGAAAACAGTAAATTTACTGTTTTCATGATGCGGTGTTTAGGTCATCTGTTCATTTCTAAACACAAAAGAATGGAAAACTAATCGCGTTTAGATGTTTAAATCCTGTTACATATTCCCGTTTAGTTTCGTGTTTAGATCAATACCATACCACGCGAGCCGTGAACCAGCCCTTATCGCGGTGTTCAGGATTCCTTCATGACGTGTTTACGGGAAACTGAACGAGATGTTTATAACTAAGACATTTACATTCTCGTAAGATGGGAGTATAATAGAGATGAAGGCGATTGACTGATATTTTATCGATGTGAGTTTTGTGAAAAAGAGCACCTCAAGTGATGAACACAGGAATTCCAATGCCACTCATGAAACTAACGACAATACAGGCATTGATTTCTTCAGAAGAACGACTGCGTGCGGTGTAAATCTGGTAAAACTCAGTATGGATGCACAAGTGGATTGATTCATTAATATTAAAATAGGAACTAAGAAAACAGTAAATTTACTGTTTTCATGATGCGGTGTTTAGGTCATCTGTTCATTTCTAAACACCAAAGAATGGAAAACTAATCGCGTTTAGATGTTTAAATCCTGTTACATATTCCCGTTTAGTTTCGTGTTTAGACTTTAGATTTACAATGAAGCTCAAATGATATACTGTAGTTTCGTTCTTCTAAGGTTACTTCAGATATTTATGCTGCAGGTTTAGGCCTAGCCCACAATATAGACCATGCAAAGAATTAATTGATCCTTTTCAATGAGTGAGTTAGTTGCACTGGGCCGCGAAGACTGCTTTGTTGGCAGGCACTATTAAAAGAGTGTCTGTTACAATCACTATTCCCTTATGAAGATAACCATGTCAATAATCTGTGGTCGGATAAATCAGTCTTCAATAGCCCTTTCTCTCCTCGCCTGTCAGTCACATTGAACAGCTCTTTATTTTGCCATGCATATTCAATAGGGTAGGCGGTCAGATGGGTGTTCAGTGAAGTAACCTTAGAAGAACGAAACTAGAGTATTTAGGCATTTTATGCCCCTAGACGTAATGTTTCTAGGCGGATAGAATGCATGTCCTGATGATGTGTTCAGTTATATTCACGTAATGTGTTAGGTTGTGTTTTGTTGCTAAACATGTAAACACTATACTATACTCGTAACGCGTCACCTGGATTTACAATGCACGTTTTTTTGTAGTTTTTAACGAGTTACGTAATTGGAAACTGCGTTTTTAGCTCACTGGGGTGAGCTATTACAATGGTGCAGCGTCCGTCGTCCGTCGTCGTGTTCCGTTAGCAGGGCACGTTTCGTAACCGCTGGAGCTATTGATCTGAAACTTGGTACATATATACCCCTAGGTCAGATGACCCACGGCACCAAGTGTCGGTCCCATTCGACTCTCAGTTTGGCCACCAGGTGGCGGAAACCAAAAACACAAAAAGTACAATAACTCCTGAACTAATGACTAGATCATCTCCAAATTTTTATCATAGGTGTAGCTAATAAGGATACATAACATATATAACGGGTTTTTGATTTGACCTACTTTTCAAGGTCACAGAGGTCAAAGATCGACAAAAGTGACGAACCTGCCACAGTTTGTCATTATTTCACCGAGCGACTTCATATCTTGCATAAACATGCACTGGAGGAGTACCTCAAAAAATACCAAGTTTCGGCCCGATTTGACATCCAGTATGGCCGCCAGGTGGCGTAACCTGAAAATCAAGTAAGTGCTATTACTCGGGAACGGCTTGACGCAGAGTGCTTAAATTTGATATTTACCTCCATCTAGATGACCTTTGCATGCATGTCAAATTTCGGCCTGATATGACTTCAAACATGGCCACCAGGTGGCGTAACCCAAAAATCATCAAAGTGCTGTAACTCAGGAACGCCTTAACTCAAAGCGCTCCAATGTGATATGTGGCCCCCTGCAGATGACCTTTATGTCCATGTGAAGTTTCGGCCCGATCGGACATTCAATATGGCCGCCAGGTGGCGTAACCCGAAAATCATCAAAGTCCTACCTGGGAATGACTTGACCCAGATTGCTCATAACTGATATGTACATGTACCTCCCTCTGTCATTAGACTATTATGTCCAACCCAGTGAGCACATGGTCCATGGACCATTTCATTTTCGGTTACTTTGACGTCTCAATCCAGAAATGTCCAACTTGGCCCTATACACCTTGAAATATTCAAGGCTTACTAATGTATGGTCACTCAACTAAGGAGTGAGGGTACAATGTAGGAGAGACTGAAACCAAAGTGTCACGACGTGCTTCTCAAAAACACACATTTCATCGTAATTTTGTCTTCAAGGTGAGTGATGTTGTGGACCGTCAGCAGCATCTTAGCAGTCATTTGACCTAGGCGTTGTACTACATGTAGGTGGGTTCAGACTAAACTAAAGCCGACAACTTCAGATCAAATCAACGGCAAAATGCACTTAACGGGTCACACACGGCGATCAAACGGAACGTGGTCGT